>JAGKQL010000065.1:3985956-4019298 GCA_018398635.1 Cyprinodon brontotheroides | reverse complement strand
GACAGAAAGGTCCATAAAAGTCCACAAAAAACGTGTCAATATTCCTCTATACTGCTAGATCAATGTATTCCGAGTGTCCTGGGTGAATTTAGCACATCAGAATTTACTTTCGAAGCAGAAGTCATTTAAAATGTTTTTAGAGCTAAACAGTAGTTAGTGTATAGGATTTTCCTAAAAGCGCATTCCGCAGGAATTTCTCTGAGGAAACGCTGGCGAACCAAACCAGATGAGGTCATTCAGCTGCGACGAGAACTCATGCTCTTCCTCCGCGCACTGAAGTCCTCAGACATTTTTCTTTAAGTTGTTTCTTTCTTTTGCACAGGTAAACAACTTTGTTTCTCTTCTACACAGCTTTACGTATTGCTCACGGCAAGGAGCAGGCGGCTGAATGCGCACTTTCATCTGGTTGGTGCGGCGGTTTCGCCATATATGGTACAAGCGCGCACTGTTGCTCATATTGACCGTTTTTGGTATGGGCGCCTTCAGGACCTTTCTGCCTCGAGGCGCCATAGACCTCCATTATTTGAGAGTCAAGCAGACAAGCAAGAAGCCTCCCAGATCTCCAGATGGAAATTTGAGATATCAAAAAATTACTCCAGAGTGTTGATTTCAGCATGGGGGTGAGTAGAAAATGATGGCTAATCATGTTTTGGGTGTACTATTATTCCTTTAAAGGGATTAATATTTATACAGTTATTTCTTTTTTTACATAATTATTTAAGTTAATTGACATAACTTTGTAAAAATCTGTATTTACTTTGACAACAAAGACTATATTATTCATTTATGAAAAGAAAAATACTGGGAGTGGGAAATACTATTTATAGTCAGTGTATCTCCTTTCTTTCCTCCCTTTTGGCGTGTAAACTGTCTGAGCTTTTCTGCTTAGCTGTTTAATTCCTAAGCAGAGCCAGTTACCTTTTCACCTGGTTCCTCTGAAGGTTTCTTCTTGTTTAAAGAGAGTTTTTCCTCTCTACTGTCGCTACATGCATACTTGGTGTGAGGGATTGCTGCAGAGTCAGAGACACAATGCATATGAATATATATTTTAGCCACATGCTCATCAAGGAGGAGTATATCTTGCAAAGTAACTGACTGGATGCAATCAGCTGGGTTTGCTTAGATAGAAAACTTTTAACAAATATGAATGTATAACTGAATAAAGTGCCTTAAGATAACATGGGTTGTAAATGGAAACTATATAAATAAACTGAATTATTAATTAATAGAGTTTAGACCAATAATTCAGAGGAAACCAGGTCTTAGTTTAAGAAAAACATCCAAATATATTTTCATGATGCTTCAGACTGTGCTGTTTGAAATATTGTCTAATAACAATACCACAGTTTCTAAACCACTCACACATGCAATAACCTCCCATTATTTTTTTTTGCATCAAGGTGGATCTGCTAACTGTTTATCTCGCTCTGGTGTGTACAGTAATTAACAGTTTCCCAGCAAACTTCTTAGGTGTTGCCAATGGAGTCATAACTGCAGAAAGATGCACCAGCCATGCAGTTACCGTGGAGCTGTGCACATTTCCAAAGACATTTTATTGATTGTTTTTCCCAGAGAATATGGTTTTAAAATACTTTAAGTTTGACCTTCAGTCTTCAATATTGCATCACATATTACCGCAATTCATGATTTATTAAAGCTGCCCTTAAACCAAAAGCCCAACAGGGATTCAAATACCCAAACCCAGGAATTCAAATGTTATAACATCAGCTGTACTGTGTAGTTGTGAAACACCTCTTCCTCCCTGCAATAATCTTATGTAGTTTTCTCTAGTTTTGTGGTCCAGTTTGGGTTTTTTTCGGTTTGTGGTTCTTGTGCATTAGTAAGGGGGTCTCTAGGCGTGACCTATGGCCAACAGAGACACTTTGTTTCAATAATACATCAAGCAATTAAGCTGAGATTACTTTAACGAGCAAGCAGCAGCTCATTGCTTCATCGTCAGAGTCTGATAAGGACCCAGATACAACATGATGCCTGTTATAATCATGTTCTTTGTCTGTTGCCCAGTATCATCCCAGCGAGTCCTGAATTGAACCACAACTCCCTGTCTATTTTTATGCTGCCAGATATCAGACCATACTGCTAGTGTCGTCATGGTAACAAAGTGCAGAACGGCCGCATTTAGAATCGAAATGGGCAACCTGGAGTTTGATCTAATCTTAAACGTGCTGTCTGTGTGCAGCAGACACCAAAAAGCATTAACAGACTGAAGTCTCCAAAACTTGGGAGTTAGTTTGTTTTGTTTTGTTTTTGTGTTTTTATCAAGATATAGCTTTTTTTTTATTATCACTGTAAGAATTATTTTTTTTATACAGTTTTAGATCATTTTCTGTATTCACTGTTAAGCTTCACAACAAATCTTTCAGCCCATGCTTAATAACCTGCCTAATTGCATCTCTGTGTCCTGTCATTTAGGATTCATTAGGTTCCAAGTATTGGCAAAGTGTGCTCTCATAACCTTTTCAGTGTCGAGGTAAGTGGATTACAGAAGGATGCAGCTGCTCCTTTTCTTCAGTGTGGGTCTTGCTGATTGAATTTATTTACACGAAGGAACGGAGACATCCTGCAGCAGTCTTCTTCCAAACGTGACCACAAGATGGCAGCATCGGTCCTGCTGTAAAGAGTCCAGACAGGTTTAGAATTCAAATTAAGTTATTATATTATGGATCCACTGTTTATATCTTTCCTAGATTAAATATGAAATAAAACTAGTTTAATAAAAAGTTTGAATTGTGCATACTGGTTATTATTCAAAATAGATTCACTTTATTCCTTCTTTATTAAGCAGGAATTTGTTATTAGAGTTCATGCTTTTCATTATTTATTTATTTGAATAACTTGATCAAAGTCATTTTCCTGCTCTTCTGAACCTGAAACCTAGAAACTAATAAAAAAAAAAACTATAAATTTGCTTTTCATCTTCAAATTTTCATTAAATGTTTTCATTAAATATTAGCAGAAGATAATTCATTTGCCAGACATTTAAATTGATATTTTCTACCTCCATTGGCTCATAACTGGCTGGCAGGTCAGATAATTCAAAGATGTTTAATTTTTCACTATTTACTAAATACATTAACTTTTAGTTTTTTTTACATGCTATATTTTTTCTGCTGGATTCCAAAGATCCTCCCTTATTATTCTCACACTAACCCATTTATGTCATATAGTTAAAAACAAAAAAACCCTAATATGTTAAAATCTTAAAATAAGAGTTGATCAAACATAAAAAAAAAAAAGAGAGAGAACAGTTACTGCAAAAAAAGTTAAATCTGTTAACAATAATTGGAAAAATAACATCATATCATCCATCCATTTTCTCCTGCTTAGTCCCTGTCTGGGTCATGGTGGGAAGGTGCCTATCTTCAGCATACATGTGAGAGGCGGGTACACCCTGGACAGGTCGACAGTGTCGGAGGGCAACACAAAGACATACAAAGAAAAACAACTACACTGGAAAAAATCCAAATCTTGATAAGTCCTTTTTTCTTAAAATAAGTGCATTTGTTTTTGAATTTAGGAGATAAAAGAGACATATTGCCAATGGAACAAGACAATTTAGGTTTAAAATAAGAAAACACAATTGCATTGTCTTATTTCAAGTGCATATGATCTAATGATCTTATTTTAAGAGTAAAAATACTAATTCCATTAGCAAATTATCTCATTTACATACTCAAATCAAGGGTAAATATACTTAATTTGAGAAAATTTTACATATTTCTAGAAAGTTTTTGCAGTGTATGCACACATACTCACACCTAAGGAAAGTTTAGAGAAGCCAGTTAACGGTCATGTTTTTAGAGTATGGTAGGAAGCCGGAGTACCCAGAGAGAACCTTCACATGCACGGGGAGAACATGCAAACTCCATGAACAAAGAACAGGAATCAGGAATCGAACCCAGAACCTGAAAACCTACAACACCGTGCAGCCACACCCTATCAAATTGTACAGAATACAGTATATTTTTACCTTTTTAATGTGTTAGTTTGGATATTCCTGGTTGTTTTTAACAGTGTGCATACCTAGTGATGGACTGTAGATATGTGCAGAAAAGAATGCACCTCTCATTCAGAGATCACTAGAAATAGCCACCAGATTCCCACAACCCTGCACAGTCATGCAAAGCATTGGATGGATAAATGGATCTTTTAATGCTTACTGACATTCAGCTGAGAGTCTATCCATAAGCTCCCTTAAAATGTGGATACAAAATAAAGATATAAAAGTCGAAAAACTTAATGAATCAAAAAAGGATTTGAAAATGCAAAGTGAAAAAGAATATAAAAATGGAAAAAGGCATTATTTTCTAAATGTACGATAAACAAAGCATAAATACATTCTTTAACTGTGGGGTTTTTATTCTTCAATTCATAATATTAGAAAATGCATTTTGAAGTTGTAGCTTTTAGTAATGGATTCATAAATATTATTTAAAATTTCACTCAGATGTGCAAGTTTGAAACACCATTTAAATTGGATTTCTACATATATGATTTCAATGTTTAATTTTTAATCAGTTGTGTGTTTTTTTATTGATTCTTAGTCCTCTATAGGGGTTAAATTCAATTTAATTCAGTTTATTTTATATAGCGCCAATTCTTAACACATGTCATCTCAAGGCACTTTACAGTTCACCAGATCATACAGTCAAATTGAATCAAAGTTTTCTGTTTGAGGAAAACCAGTTGATTGCATCGACTGTGAGCCATACCTTGGAAAGACAAGGGATGTTTAAAAAATAATTTCACCGAAAAAAATGATGAATCATTTCAGCAGGTTAGAAGACAATGTCTGGCCAAGAAGCGTCCCAGATTTAGTTTTCAAGGAGTTGAAAACCAGTGGTGTCAAAAGTAAACACTTTTGTTACTTAAGTAGAAGAATAGATACTGCAGTAAAAGGTAAAAGTTGAAGTATCAACTTGACCTCTTTACTCTAGTAAAAGTGAAAAAGTATGTGCTCCAAAAACTACTTAAAGTATAAAGTAATCTTTAAAAAACAGCCAGATGCCGCTATATGAATTAAAAGCTCAATTTCCAAAAAACTATTTTAAAAAAATTCTTTTGAGATAGGCCAAGGGATGAGGGAGGTCTTGTTGGTCTCCATCATAACTCCGATACGCCTCAGCCTGTGTCCGAATCTTTCAGACATTTCAACATCTTTTTCTGAATCTGACATTGTAGCAGCTGGCATAGACAATTCACGCTTGCAGTTTGAAGCGAACACCTGTTTGCTTCTGATGATTTTAGCTAACCACGAGTGCTTGCGCAAATATGACTCTTCCAATCACACTAGTTTTCTACCAGGATGTGAATGGAGCCAAGTGATCTGCAGTATCGTTGATGGAGCACATTGTGTGAAATAAATATTTATATACCTTAAACCGAAGCCAAGAGTAACGAGTAACGTTTGTTTTAAATATGTAAGGAGTAGAAAGTACAGACACTTGAGTGAAAATGTAATGAGTAGAAGTCAGAAGTAGGTAGAAAAATTATTAATGGAGTAAAGTATAAATACCTAAAAAGTGTACTTAAGTACAGGAATGAAGTATTTGTACTTTGTTACTTGACACCTCTGTTGGGAACAAATGAAAAGTGAGGTGACAGCAAAGTTTCTCACTGAGCCAGACGATCTTGGAGTTGAAAATATGAAAAAGACTTTTAACGCTCATTTATACTTGCAACAACTGGATTTAATGATTATCGCACAAGAACCTCGGTGCTTTTGTGATGTTTACTCGGTTTAATTGGGTTAAGCTAACTACTCCAAAGCTTTATATGTTTAAACGTGTAAACAGATGTGGATCTGCATTTGGATTCTGTGTCTGTGTGTCAGTGAGTGGGAGTGACATACAACAGAGGATCTTATGTAACCTCGCGCCTCTGTCTGAGCTCGACTTCACACCAGGCATCAGGAGCCAACCATAAAAACGTCCTTCCGCTGCAGCTAAACAAAACGCTAAATGCCCGTAAAGGCAACATTGTTTATTACCCTTTTGTATTGATTGAGAGGGTCCGAAAAGCATACCAGGTCTGTGCCAGGTCGTATAAAAGCCCAGAGCGAGAGGGTGAGGCCATGTAAATCCCTTAGTCCCTTGTAAAGAGCTTTAATACACCCGAGGCGCCAAATCACTTGACCTGCGTTAGCCCTGCCATTTGAGGCCTTTCTGGCTGACTGAGCAGTGTGGAGCCAGTCCTTCTCCTCCCATTCTCTGCCTGTCAATCCAGGTAATAGTCAAGGTCTTATTGGCGACATCGCTGCACAGCATGGCTTCGAACCTTTATGAGCTGGACGTATCAGCCAATCCTATAATCAACCTAGAGAAAATGTCAAGAAATCTTTCTGACCCTTTTTCCCTCTCTTCTAGGAAACAGTTGGCAAAATGGAAAGGAACATCTGCCTCTTAGCTGATTATCTAGAAAGTTAAAAAGGAGCATGTAATTTGCTTATTGAACAAAAGAAACATTTAAAAATACTACAACTTATTATATTTTATATAAGATCCTTTAGCAGAAAACAGCCACAATGAAAAAAACGTGAAAAGAGCCCAAGAATTGGATTATTTCGTAATCCAATTTCGTAAAAACTCGATAAAATTAAAAAGTTCTCAAGCCTCAGTGAGGTTGCTCCTCAGTTCAAGAGTCAGGTGATCTGCAGCTGGACAATAATTCCCTGTTAAAAAAAATGAAGAAGAAGACCGAAAGTAGTTGGAGGATGATGGTATCCACCCGAGCCATGGTTGAAGTATGGATCTATCTCAGGACTGCCATTGTGTTTTTAAAGTTATCATGTGAACAGTTTTTTTTTTTTGTATATATGCATATATGTTATTTAAGGTTGAAATACTTCAATTGTTGGAACTTTGCATTTAATGTCATAATGCAGTGTATTCTCGTTATGAGTTCGTATGAAACCGCGTCAAAAAGTTATGCAAATCGTAATTTCAGTATGTTTTGGACGTTTTTTCATCGATATCGCATTATGCGCATCTGACGTTCCATTCACAAACATAGAATATAAATTATAATTAGCCCCAACCCTGACCTAACCTTTAAACCCTAAGATATAAAACAGCAAGCAACGTGAGTTAGAGACATGAATAAGTGATGAGTGCATCTGTTTTTCCCAGTTTTACGTCCGTCCGTGGATTTGCTTTTTTTTCTGGTATGCCAGCCGCGATGCGCATTGATGTGGAGTTTTGAGGAAAAACCCAAAACGTACGGTCAAATAGTGTGTATAACTTTTTACGACGCATTTCCATAACTGAACCTGATAATGAGTAATATGTTGCATAATGGGCTTTAAAGCATCTAACGGCTACATGCAGAGAAGCACTCAGAGACCAAGGGTAAAAAGTTAACA
Organism: Cyprinodon brontotheroides; assembly: GCA_018398635.1. Lineage (NCBI taxonomy): Eukaryota > Metazoa > Chordata > Actinopteri > Cyprinodontiformes > Cyprinodontidae > Cyprinodon > Cyprinodon brontotheroides. The sequence continues at coordinate 4,011,917 of JAGKQL010000065.1, read as the reverse complement.
GGTTTATAGAGGGTTAGCAAAACTCAGATGGAGAGAGATATTCTGCTGGGTAATACTGTTGGACGGACCAGCGGACTGGTGAACCGGAACCAGAAACTGTTTTGGGGGCCTCTTGGTTATTCCTTTTGGATCCCTTTTTGTGGGGTTAAATTCTGAGAAGAATGAACTTGTTGGACTGCGGACTGGCAGACTAACGTTGGACCCAGAGGGAGTAAAGGAGCGGACTGTCACTCTGGTTTTCCGGAAGAAGTGGACTGGAACGGATCGACCGTGTAGGTTTCCCCTTGCTCAGTGTGACTTGAAGTTAATCTCTTCCTGGGGTAGAAGGTCCAGGCTTATCCAGTGATACAGGAAGGCCTACTTCCGAAGAACAAAGGCAAAGCAAGTTTAGACTCAGAGAGACAAGGCTAAGGTTAGACTCTGCTAAACTCAGTTTGGCTTTGGAGTACCCAATACTGGCAAACACTCTGGCGTCGAGGTGGTGACAGCCCGCTGCTCAAATACTCCTCTGGTAAAGGCCCAACGAGCTGCAGGTGTGCAACGAGGCCCAACGAGAACAGATTATCTGGTGGTGGAGAGAAGGTAAACAGAAAAAAACAACTGGATTCCTAACATTTTAAAATTAGCAGAATACTTTTGCACACAATTGTAATGGAATTGGCTTGGAACTTGTAAGTCAAAAGCATGTTCAGAATCAGGCATGGAAGGAATCATAGATATCTTCTCGCTGCCAGGCTTTCAAATGGAAACTAACTGGTTTAAGGTCTGGTTAAATTGGCTGGGGGGGGCAGGTGGTAAGCATGTGCATGGGTGAGAAGGGGAGGGGCTGCACAGGTGGAAAAAGGAGCAGCGTTGAATGGAAATAAATACGTTTATGTTGGTGTGGAAATCAAAAGTGAAAAAGAGGTTAACATGAGAACAAATAATAATTCATTCTACAAAACTGAATAACCTGGGAAACAATTTACCATTATTTTAACATGTGATTCCACTTTGAAGCATATGTGATTCACATGTGGCACATGTGAATCACACGTTTCTGGCATGGAATTGGCAAGAAAAAACATTTGCTTTAGAAATGAAGCAAAATCGAAAGGCATAAATTGTGCCATTCAAATGTGTGCCAGAAGTTTATTTCACGTGACGTATATAGGTCTTGTGTGAAATTCACAGGATTTTTCTGCATCCCCCTTTTGCTATCCATTTTTAATGTTTTGTCTGAATTCTAATCATTTTCTTTTAATGACACATGTGTACCATTTCTCATCATTGAATCTTTTCTATCATGTAAATGGAAGATAATGCTAACTCATAATCAAAAATCAGCCCAAAAGAATCAGAAACACACATCATGGATCTATTATAATGATGTCAAAATAATAAGTATTAGCACTCAGTTTTAAAAAAAACCTGAATTGAATTGTTTGATCTCAAGCTTTAATGACTGTTTGCTGGACAACTATTTGCCCAAAAAGAGCTTCTGTGATTATCTAAACTCCCCTTTTCCACTGAGAACTAACTCAGCATTGCTAACTCTGCACCAGTATCAGGTGGGTTGTTTAAACATATCTAGATAAGGGAAAACTCTTTAACTCTACATACTTTCTTCTATCATATCTGTTTGTCTCTTTATTTTTAAGAAAAAAAATCCATTTCCCATAAAAGGTTCTGTCAGTTTTGCCAGCTCTGTGTTTGTGTTGTTAGCCCTTGTAATCCTGGAAAGTTAGCAGCTTAGTGTGACTACAAACCCACTTTGGGAAGATCCAGCGAGCGTCAGTGAGTCATGTAGTTACCAGGAATTGTGAAATGGTTTGAGGCATGAGGTGTATCCAAGCCAGATTTCAGTGAGGTATGCATTATGTACACAAGTCAAGTACTCACAGAACACAGGTGTGTCTGGTTTCTATTCGACGCACAGAGCCGCTTCCTGACAATGTTCTTTTTTTTTAAACAAACAATCTAAAATAAGATATATTTATGAACATAAACTTGCTCTGGGCTTGAACATTCACTTGCTTTTGGTCGCTGAGCGTACAAGTGCCTGACGGGCTGCGGACAGCTGCCCCTGAGGGGGAAAAAAACACTTCACAAAGCAGCATTTATCCGCAGCTGAAGCTGTATAGGAGCTGGACCCCTAGAAAATAAAGACACAGTATGTTAGTGAGAACCTAAGGAAATTCTGTCACTGGCAGTTGTCCGTGCATAGGCGTACACAGCTGTTAGCCATAGTGCTCCACCGTCTAGACATTGCTGACTGCTGTCTGAAGAAGCATCCAAGAGCAGAATATGCTCACTATCCCTATTAGGTGAAAGGATTCCTCCCAGTTTTACAAAGAATATACTGCTGCAGGTATTCGGCATTAACGAGAGCTAGTTCTGAGTTTGATTTTAATGGGTCATAACTATATGAATATATGCAAACAGTTCAACATCAAAACATTATAACTAAATCCACAGTTCAAACATAAAGATAAGGGCATAATTGTTAAAGATAGGCTCTGTGTATGCACCCTGATGCTCTATCTTTCCAGTTCTTCTCCCTGAAAAGAAATCAATTAGGACAACCTCTTTAAATAACAATTCATAACTTAAATGTATTAAATAACCAGGAGACATGAAAACAGATTCTGATAGAAATTGTAATCTTACTCAGATCAGAGAAATTGCTTACAATATACAAAAGGCAGCTGCTCACCTCTGGGCTCACCTCATATCATCTTATTTTACATCATACAGGTTAGCAGATGAGTAGACATCCATGGCTCCAGCCTTAGCAAAATATTACACTTTGTTCTTAGCTGAAGCTCTCATTCCATTCCCAAATCTTTTGCAACATACAGAATAAAGATTATAACTGTGTATCCAGAGAGAGGAACTGTCCTAATTAGATTAAAACGTCAGTTCTGACATGCAACAGGCAGCCAATACAAAGGTGTAATAAACTCACATCTTCAATGATAATTATCCTAACATGTTTATCCATATTTCTTTTTCTATATTTGTTGTTTTGGGCTGTTTGAGATCATTCACCTGCACAACTAGTCCTGGCCCCCTGGTGGAATGGCGCCACTGTTAATTTGAAAAAATCTTGGTGGTAAAAAGATGAATGATGATCTTGTTGGGATCCAGTAGGCTTGTCAACCTTTTCTCACCAGAGGGAGCCTGAGATCTTCCTCCTGAGGGCTGTGAGCTTATCTTCCTGCACACCTGTTTCCCCATCTGCTCATTTGAAGGCTTTTTTTAGGGAGGAGGAGGCTGACACTTCTCTGCCAGAGTGTTTGCCAGGCACCCATCAGATCCTGACATATCTGGTGATCAGTCAACTCCTGGAGAAAAACTCTCTCTGCCTGGGAACCTGCCCCGTCTGCCCTCGGCCTTTTTTCTCTTTAAAGCATCTGTTTAAATTGTGATTTAAAAATTAAGTGCCGATGAAAGCTGAATGCCCGAGTGTTTTTATTTTTGCAGCTGAATTTTTTCAGTTTTACTTAAAGTCGTGAGGAAAAACGCCTGTTCCAACCGCTGCATTTCCGAATTCTCGCAGAGCTTCAGTTCAAAACTTGTACATTTGAGTGGAATTTGATTTGGTCGTTTATCATGGATTGTCATAGAGGAAGCGCTCGGTGTTGCAAAAGTTTTATTGTGGCTGGTTTGTCGGAAGCATCTTAGCCAACTCAGTTAGCAACTTAGTGTCTTTAGTAGGTTCCCAATGGGGAAATTCCATTGGGACCAAAGAAAATTCTAAATAACGTATCACACATGTAATTTGGGCTTAAAGTTCCTAGTTAGTTTTCTTTTCCATTTCAAAGTGGCGTGCGTTGTGAGCTAGAATTTCCAAAATAGAGGTGGATGTTTAAGAGGTTTCCTTCTCAACTGAGCTCCAGTTTTAATCAATAGAGTATAAACTACCTAACGTCTGTTCTTAAAGTGTTATGTGCGCGCTCTAATGTGAGGTTTTTCCTTTATGAGTGACTAAAGTTCTTTTTTTTAATCACTGGAAATGAAAGAATTCTATCTTTCATTATATTGGACTTGTGTACGAGTCTGACATTAAATATGAGCAGAGGGGCATATAATCTGATTTTGCAGAAATATACGATTTTTTTTAAGCCAAGAACTTTAGTTCGTGCGCTGTGATGGATATACACAGATAAGGTTCCAAGACTACTTAGGTCGGACAGCGTCAGCTTCTGTCATTTGCATTGACAGGAGCGCGTGCAAAATGAAATTCGGAGTTTGCCCAAGCTCTCCTTAAGCATTTCCAGTTCTTAAACGATAGTGCAATGACATGGTTTTTTAAAATGCATTATTATGTCGCTGAACCAAGGACAGATGGACTGCAGTATTCAAACAGAGATGAAGTCACGTAGGAAAAGTTCCCAAAACGCCGATTAAATGAAATGCATAAGCATGAGCTGTGGCTTGCAGACACTACAGGCGGTAGTGGGGCACCTGCTCCAATCTCAGGTACCTCTGGTTTAACAAGTCCAGACCAAGAATGTCCCAGTGCGCAGCCCTGAGAGGTCATGCTGGAAGCCCAATCTGGTCGTGGATCGGCGAACAGACAGGAGCAGACAGTGAGCAGGATCCAGATCAGGCAGGTTGAACAAAAGTGCAGGTGGCAGGACCCAGACTTCCCGAGCATCCAGCAGCCCCAGGAGGGCTCAGAGTCTCACTGGGGACCAGAAGAATGACCAGGTGGTCACACACACAGGGCGCGGCCATGATCAGGCGCACGACAGGCAGTGCCTGGCAGTGGAGTGGTAGCCTGGCAGGACGATGGAACCGGAACTTGGAGCAGGACTTTAAACTTGGTCCTTCCTGGAGCCAGGCTTACTGGATAAAAACTGAACCTCCCCACATATTGAGCCAAAAGCCCAGAGGACTCCACGGGAGAAGAACAGTGGGTGATCAGGAAGACGAGATAAACACTAAAAACCCTCTTTCCACTGGCTTCTAGGATCCAGGGACACTTCAAACTAAAGAATCAAAAACCAACATGTACATAATTCACAGCATGGCAGCGATGAAGTACTGATTCTGGCCCCGAAAGCTCCAAGCTGAAACAGAATATAACCAACAGGAAACAGTTGAGAGGAAAACAAATTATAATTGAGGCAGGGAGGAAAAACGACAGGTGAAAGGAAATGAACTAAATTAAGCGGGAGCAAACAGGCCAGATCATGACATATTATCCTCGATTCAAAAGGCTATATATGCTGTATATCTATGTGGCAACTTAATGTTCAGTTTATGACATCTGAAGGCACGTTACAGTGACAAATCAATCACAAAATACAGAAAGATAGGGTAGAAGTTTTCAGTCCAATGAAATCCAGCTGATTGCAGAATCATTGACTTTATAGCATTAGCCACTACTGAATGAGCTTTCAATGACAGCAGAAGTTATCCTGCAAAGCGACAGTGGAGAGGAAAAACTTTTTTAACAGCAAGAAACCTCCAACTTAACCCAGCTGGCCTTCTGCTGAGGCTGAATGGGGTTCAAGGAGATAGAAGCAAACAAAAGGAACTTAAAAGCACTGATCCAAAAATAATTAAAACAGGTAATAATAAACTAGCTCCATAGGTGGCTCTGTCTAGGTAAAAAAACTGTTAAGCAGAGGATTTCTGAGCCAGATTTTATGTCAAAAAGGATGAAAGAGAGAACATTCAGTTAGTCACAATAAAAGCTGAGCCTATATCTGTGTCTAGGAGAGAAACAAGACTAAATCCTGAAAAACAGCACCCACGGTTTCATCTATAATTTAGGTTGTTGGGAGCAGCAGCCCAGCTGATGGCCTCCGCTGGGTTTGGTGTCACAGTTAAACAGAACCAGGCCAGATTTTGATGAGAAAAAGCAGACAGAACATAAAGTTAGAAGATGAACAAAAAAGTCGATCTGCCTCCCATTCTACTTTTAGAAATTCTAGGAACCACTAGTAAAGCTGCAGATTGAGAGCAAAGGGCTCCGTTAGGAACATAAGGAAAAATCAGATCCTGGATATAAGCTGGAGCTCGTTTATCTAAGCCTTTTTATCTGAGAGGAGGATTAATTCAGATTATATTAAGAATTTATCTATACATTCATAATCGGAAAATAAAATACAAGAAATATAATCTCTTATTAATGCAGTGTTTTGAATGAGCTGAAGGCTTTTTACTACATTTACTGGAATTTCTGATAGTGCAGAAAAACTATAATCCAGCTTCGAAGTAACAAATGCATCGATTAGTTCCCCATGATGTTGATGATGCATATTTACCATTAATATTTAAGTATAACAGAAACAGAGCCGATGCTTATCCACCAGTTTTTATTATGCAGAGTCGCTTCTGATCCCTGGTTCTGTTGTTTCTGTGCAGGAGTCTGCTACAAGCGGGGAGGAAGACCAGGTGGGTTTGCAAGTAAAAACCGAGCTGAGGAATAAGGCCAAAATAAAAGCACAGATGCTGTATTTAATTTCCATAATTTCCAGGAGGATTTAATCCAATAAAAACACCAAAGTCATACTTCTTTAAAGTCGATGCAACAGAGAAAGTAGCTTTAATATGCACCATCTTAGCCTAAACCTCTCATGCCTTTTGATTTATGGCAGTTAAAGATGGAAAAGATGTAAAGTTAGCAGGTGGTGGTTTAATAGTACCAAATTTACTTGGGTGGGTCCATCATGATTCATGGGGGGCAAAGAAAAAGTTTGAAGCAAAAAAATTGGGCAATAGTTTAGAATTAAAAATATATTTAAAGAGCTGCAGAACAAAAGAGCTACAGCACTGAGAGACGTGAAATTTCCATGTCATTTAGTGTAATGAAAAGGAAATGTTTTTCCAATTGCAAAGTAGTATCACTAGCTTAAAAAAAATAATTTTCTTTACCTAAAATAAAAACAAAAATCCATTTCTATGAAAAAAAGCAATTGAAATATTTTAATAAATAAATATCTGCTTAAAGTGAAAAGGTTATAAACTTGCATTAGCACATGATGTCACTCCCATTTGTTAGTAAATGGGACTTTATAGGCTGATCATTTCATGATGGGTGTGGCCAATGATGAAACACCATGATGAAAATTACTGTTACAAAATATAATGGATTCTACTTATTGTTAAACAGTCAAATGACTGCGAAACGTCTGAGCAACCTAATGAAAGCAAAACTTAAAAAACCATGAAGCCTTGTTGAGAAGTCCTGCCTCCAAAGTAAAGAAATAAAGCCCGACTAAAGTGAAATCTTAAGTTTTACAAAAGTGTGACTTTTGCACTCTTTGCAGTAAAGATAAAAAAGTTATTCTTTGAATTATTATGTCAATGTAGACACATCATTCAAGAATAATACATGTTTTTTTCACATATTTCAAATGAAAATGACCAGTTTTGATTAATTATATGGAGCTAAATCATTGACATCAAATGTGAGATTGTCATGGTCCTGGCAATGGTGGCTGGCTTGATTGCTTATTCCACCCACCTGTGTTACTCTGCCTGTTTTCTCATTATTGTTAATCCTTTCCACCTGGTTTCAGCCCCTATATATACTGTTTGTTTTCAAGCCACCAGTGCCAGATTATTGTAGCCTTTTTGTGTGAGTAACTCTAGCGTTTGACAATCATTCCGATAATTCTGTTAGTGACCTGTTTCTGTCTTGTGGATCCCAAGTTTTGCTTTGCCCCTGTCTGCTCTGTTGGTCTGACCAGCCCTGGACTGTTTATTGGATACAACTGGCTTACCGAACCTGGACTGTGTTCCTGACCACGGCTTGGATTCCCTCATCGGTACCTCATCGGCTCTCTGATCATCTGGTTAACGAACTTGGACCCGCTACGACCTCGGCTTGGATCTCCCCTACTGGACTCAGCTTCTCCACGGCGTCGCTTGGCATCAGCGCTGCTCACCTCACAGAGCTTTGAAAAGAGGGATAGGTGAGGACAACTCAAACATTTTGTCCATTCTCAGTCTTGTGTTCTTGTGAATTGGAACAGTGGTGGGTCTTAGGCTCATGAGAATGCACAAGTACACATATTGAGAAACGGCCAGAGATTTTTGTTCCCTCCATCCAGAAACGGTAGAATGTCGCCTGAAGGCTTCCATCATAGGTTTCACATACTTGTTGGGGGGCACCAGTCTTTTGATTGTAATTCATTTAGTGCACCACTAGATGGCAGTAAATCTTATATACTGCCGCTTTAATGGCTGCAGCAGTGCTTTTAAAATTATTTTCCATATGTTGTTCTTAAGTGTTTCTGAAATGTTACAAAATGAACAGCTAATGTTCTTTCATTAGGATATAAGACAACTTTTAAGGTACGCAACTGATTTAGGACTTCTTTCTAAATCAAGCAGGTTTACTAGTGGTTCCTAAATTTCTAAAATAGAATGGGGAGGCAGATCACTTTTGAATTTATCATGTTCCTCCTCTCCTGTGAACCAACTACCAGTTTTATCCGATGAGGCAGACACCCTGTTATTACTTTTTCCAGTAGGCTTGAAACTTTCCTTTTTTGATTAAAGCATTATAGTTAGAGTGGCTCATGGGGCATCCTGAGCTATACAATCTCTACTAGTTATGCTGCTATAGGTTTAGACTTCTGGAGACATAGGGACCCCAATTTCATCATTCTGCTTCATTCTCTCTTTCTCCTATTCTGCAGAATCTGTTAGTACAATCTCTAACGTTATGCTCTCTCTGCTTTTGTCTGCTTTGCCTCGTCATCATTCCTGTTTGGCTGTGACTCCGTCCTTGAGAGAAATATCAGCTGTGCTGCTCGGTGTCAACACCCTTGTTTATAGATGCTGGAGATCGGTCTGTTTTCCAGTATGGTCCTTGTTTCTCTGACCGTGACTGGCTGGATGTATACTCCCTTCATCCTCAGACATCGGAGCTCAGCTCCAAGAGCTCGCGTCTGCCTCCTAAAGAGTTTTCCTAGGCTCATGTTGCTTTTGTGTCTCTACTTCTGTCTCCTTGACAGCAGATGGCCGCTCACACTGTTTCCTGGTTCTGCTGGAGGTTTCTTCCTTGTTAAGAGGGGAGTTTTTCCTCCAACTGTGGCTTCTAGCATGCTTATAGTTTGAGGGATTTTATTTTGAGTCAATGAGTCAATGCAATCAACTGGTTTTCTCTAGATAGAAAACTTTGAATGATATCTGACTGTATGATCTAGTGACCTGCAAGTGCCTTGAGTATGACATCATGTTGTGAATTTTGCTATATAAAGAAATAAACTGAATTTAATTGAATTATGACTTTTTTTGCACAATAAAAGAGGGTGTGTCAATTTGAAAAAACTTAGAAAGACCTAAATGTACATGAAAATTATCTTACTTTGAAGGCTTTTTAAAATAGGCCTTTAGTTTTTGTTTATTTTTAACATCCATGACTTGAAGTCAGTCCCTTTACAGCAGAGTGCCATGTGGTAGTGCTACTATATTGCCTACACGCCCCTTCAACCTGAGCTTTTCTACATAACATGTTTCAGCATTGTTCTAGTTGTTGTTTCTGTCTCTGCAAGTGAAAGGGAAAACTTAGCAGGAGGTGGGCTTGTGCATACCATTTTATTACAAAGTACTAATTACGGGAGTGTCTCCCAGAACCTCTACAGCAGCAGAACATGTCACCTCATGCTGCCCGGCCCAATGTAGAGACCACAGCACTCAAACCCAACACTTCTTTGGCAATGAGCTTCTCTCAATCCATGACTCACTTGGGTGAAATGCCTCAAACATTATAGCTGCCAAATCTGAGGGGAACAGAAATGTATGCATGGGGTTGAGCTGCCTTTTCCTGCAATGTGGGAAGAGGGTTTGCGGTATTGCATGGAGGCACTTACACACCTGCAAGGCTGTTTTTCGTCAAATGTTTTGCAACCATACATAATAACGACATGCAGTCAGTTTACTGAAAACACCAGAGGAAGGATAATGAGGAACAAAAGCAGCTCTTCATGGTGAATGTAATCGGTCAGGTTAATTACATGGGCTTTGTGAAATATATTTTCACACCAATTAGTGCTTAAAATTCATTCCCAAGCAGTCAACCTGCTGAAAATCACTTCTTATGTCCTTTTTTGTTTAGTCTAGTAAAAAAACAAAACAAAATGACACTTTTACAAAAATAAAATGCAGATTTAAAATTAACTTCACTTACTAAATTAAGTGAAGTTATAAAATCATTTGCATCAAACATATTATAAGCAAAACCACTAACAACTACGGTGGAGGTTTTTTGTAATAGGTAACGGTTAAAGCATAGAGTTGACTCTGGATGTGGGAATTGATTGAGTTCAGATGACAGACAGACAAAGAAATTCCTTTACCTTTAGGGGAAACTGTCATTTTCCCTGAAAGTGAAGGTTTGAACAGCCTCTGAGCAGGATGTGTGGGATCAGTAGAGATGTTATATGCTCTTTTTTGGTCAATATCTTGTACAGTTTGTGGATGGAGGGAAAGTCACCCGATTATCCTTTTTGCAGACCTCATAAATCTTTGCAGTTTGGACCTGCCCTGTTTTTGGAGATAAGATTAATCACAAAGAGATAAATGAGGACCAAACCGACAGAGATGTAGCTGCTCCAATGGAAAGTTGTGGTTTCTGAGATGCTGCAGGATGTAGAATCATTGCTAGGTCATCTTCTGTAAACTTCCTATAAATATGGACCATCTTAGGTTACTAGACAGTGTAACTGGAAGTGGTCCTGAGTCTGCAGAACATCCAAATGACCAATTGACCAGCCAGTCCGACTCATCGCTGATTGCTGGCTCACCATTATAATGGATCAGTCCAATGACAGTGGTATCATCTGCAAACTTCAGGAGGAGATGCAATCCTTTGTGAGAAGAAGAGTCCATGAACCCTTCTTCTTGGATGGAGGATGCATGGGTGGATGGTATTAAAGGCCAAGCTTAAGTCCACAGACAAGATCTTGGCTTATGTCCCTGAGTGGTCGAAGTGTAAGCCCTGGTTGACTACATGCTCTACTGACTTGTCTGAACAGTACACACATCGCAGTGATCCTGTAGGGTCCCTCGATGATTTTTCAGATGCTTGAAATGCTCAAATCATTTCATGACCACAAACATCATAGCGAGAGCCCTCATTGGTCCTGCAATGAGAATTTCTTAGGAACTAAGATGATGGTAAAATGGTAAATGGCCTGTACTTATATGGCGCTTTTATTCCAAGTCAGGACACTTGACCTAAACACTTTACAATACATTCATTCACCCATTCCACGCACACACTGATGGTGCCAAGCTACATTGTAGCTGACAGAAGCAGGGCTACAATGCCGTACACAGGCGCCACCGGTCACTCTGACCACCATCAGTAGACAATGCAGGTGAAGTGTCTTGCCCAAGGACACTACACTGAAAGTCGGAGACGGGGCTTGAACCGTCAATCCTTCGATTTCAGTTCAAACTCCTACATCCAACGCCACTGTCACCCTGATGATGGAGCATTCAATAAAGGGAACCTCATACTGCTCCAGAGACCTTCAGTATTAAAGATGTGGATGATGATGGGTGTTAGTTTGTCAGCACAGGCCTTCAGGCAAAGAGGAGAGACACCATCAGGTCAATGTGTTTTTTTTCCCTTTTAGATGCTGAATGGTTCAATTAACATCTTTCTCTTCTATCTTTTATAAAGGAAGATGGGTGATGGTGTTTGGGAATCCTCATAGCATTGAGGTGGCTATGCTTGCTAATGGTTTTCAAATACAAATGCTTTTTTTTATTCTGCTACTGCAAAGTCTCCTTTGCAAGAATGTTTTAGAATGTTCCCGTTTGGATGAGCAAATGTATGTCCTTTACTTTTAACTACAGTGCTGCATATGAAATAACTCCCATACATCTAACAAGACATGCGTATCATACATTTGCAGCGCCGCAATCATACTGATAAGTTGCTAAAAATCTGTCAAAATGAATGGCTGCAAGACGTAGAAAATTTCAGGCCTTTATGGTAATAAATTAGAATTTTTATAGACACTTTTGGAATTTTGTTTTCACAAAGCTTAGAGGAATTTAGTCCTGAGTATTTCTTTGAGAAGCTCTACCACAATCAGTGCTTCCCAGCAGAGCAGAGCAGAGCAGGACTGTGGAGAGGTGGGCTTTTCAGCAGCTGTTTCAGGCTGTCACTTGGTGAAGAAATGCTCTGTCATTGCCTAAATAATGATAATTGTTTGGAGCGAGGACGATCCAACTGTCCTGTCTGCAGGCTGATATCTCAGGGGTTAGTAGTGGGTGTGTGAATGATAGCTTGGGTATTTCTGTTGAGGAATGTCTCTTTAAGATTCTACATCTGGTGTTTGGAACATCATTGTGGTTAGAGGTTTGTTTATTATAATTTTTAGCCTAAATGTAATTTTGAATGCAACAAATGGAAACAACTTTGAAGACATCAACTGATATCCTCATTAAATTTAACTTTATGGCTTGAAGGCAGTTATCCTTCTTGTGATAATTAATTGAAATAACTTGGGTATTTTTTCAAAATGGTGACATATCTAAATAATTTGGACTTCAGCAGATTATTCAAGTTGGTATTTTGGAGCCTGCATCTGTTTTATAAATGGTTTTAAAAAACTTAATTAGCTTCAGTTTCTTAGACCAATCAGTTTCTCCATGATCCAAAGACTCGCAAAATTTGGTAAAATTTGTTTAATCTGCATTATTATTCATGTTGTGAGTCCAGGTTATCGTTAAAGACCTATAATATGGTGCTTTGCAACCAAAAACTACAAAATTCATTGTGTTTATAAGTAACTGTGAGTCTAACAGTGTGAATTATATTGGAAATTGTTTTGCTTTTTCTTGTTAAATAAAAAGCTGAAAAGACAGCCTTGGGATAAAGTTTAAAGACGTTAAAGCCGGCTTAGGTTTAACAAAGCCCTGTTCAAACCATACACACAGATGGAACAGCTGCAAACCTACCAATCCATGGTGCTCCACCTAAATTGAGGAGCTGACAAGATCTGCAGTTCATGTAGGGGGGAATTTGCCAACATAACATTTATCTGTCAAGCTCTTCATGAGTCTCCTCTAAATGGAATAGCAAGAGAAAAGCTTTTACTGAATGGAAGAAATGACAAGTTCCCATTGCATCTGGCTGTAATTTCAGTTCAGATAGCTGCTGTAATGCTAGACTTTAGCAGAAAACATTTTGTCAACATGCAAAAGCAATGTCTCAAAGCAATTAGCAATCAAAAACAACACCAAAAGGGATCATGGAGGTAGCAGCATCAGGATTTGGTGACACCTACAAGGCCTCAGTGTTTGCGATTTACTACCATATAGTGGTAAGTTAAATTAATTATAAAGGACCGAGTAGTCTTAAGAACATAATATTGTTATAGCTTTGAAGTGTAATGCATGTGAAAATGTCAACATCTTGCAGGATTTCAATTGTTCAATCAAGTGATGAGATACAAAATGATTAATATCAAGAAATACGGGCAACTCTAGCCTTGTGAGACCGTCCTGATCTCCGCGAGCTTTCAAGATTTCACTTTCGCTAATCAGTCTGGAGACTCTCCGTTGAAGAAAATTTGGAGCCGGTCACCAAAGCGAGCGTCCAATCAGCGTTAGCTTTGAGGCGGGTTGAGGTGTGGCGGCCTTAGCGAAGCGCGACAGTTCAGTCTAAAAGAACATGGCTGGCTTCAGCCGATCAAACTAGCGTTAAGCGTGGCTATCCAGAAACAAGTTTTGCCGGAATTACAGAGTATTTCTTCACTGAAAGAAAGAGCAAAACTCTGCTCTGGAGGCTTTCTCAGAGGAAAAAGATGTTTTTTCGCTCTTCTCCGACTGCTTTAGGCAAGAGTTTGATCTATCAATTGGCTCCTCTTCGTAAATTAAATTCGCTCTGTTAGTATATCGTCATATGCTTCGTTGATCTGATTGGTTTATTTGGCCCGTCTATCACCAATATGAGGCCAATCAGCTAACCAGTATTTTTCGCCCCTTCCCAAAATTACTTCAACCCGAAGAGGTTTCCAGATGGATATCTTGGAGCAAATCCATCTGGCGAGTCAGGTTAGGAGCAACTCATCATTTAGACATAATTATTATCTGAGATATTTTTTAGTGTTAGAAGGTTTGCCACTGAAGTGATTAAACCATGGCGAGAAGTTGATGACTTTGGTCTGTTCTTTCTGAAAATAGAAGATGTCAACCCCCCTCATCCCTGACATATCAGCTAAAATAAATGATGAAACACAAAGAAAGTTTCTCAGCTGAAAGAAGCTTACGGCCGCCTGCTGGTGTGACTTCTGTAGAAAATAAGACCAACTGATAATATTTGCAACAGCACTCATCCAGTGTAGGCTAACAAACCTTCTAGCTCTTTCCGTAGAGGACAGAGTAGTGGTTGGACTATACTGCCCTGTTTCTAACTCGAAACGATTCGAAGCTCCAATCTCTCATTAAAGTCTCGACCTGTTAAAAGCTACTACAGTGTAGACTTTCATTTTCTCACAGTTACAAATTCTTTTTCCTTTATTGATTACTTTCTATTTACTCTTACTGAGCAAAGACTATCAATGGTCCTCCATCTCAACAGAAAATGGCAAGTCAAGTGATGTATAGATGTCTTTAAATGTTTTGTACTCTTCCTCTACTGACAACATGTGTTCATATAGGCCTACAAACAATTTTACTACCAACTCGCCAAACACTGACACTTGGTCAAAGCCCCCTCTTCACATACATTATATGTTGATGTGCAGGGTGACCCGGAACAAATTATTTTTAAATTCTAGCCTACAAATTTAGTTTGTGTTTAGTTAGTTGTATGGTAACATGTATACTAGTGTTTCTTTAGGTTTAAGAGTTAAGGTAAGGCATGGGTTAGTGGTAGGTTTTACTTTACAGTTCACAAAAATGTTTGCAAGTTGCTGGCACAATCTGTCATGTGCCCCACACGTCAATAAATGATGAGAAGAGTACCCCCAGTTGTGGCAGTGTTTGATGCTCAGGGAACTTGAGCAGGCGTCAATACAGACAATACAGACTGTACTGCATTGTTAAGGTTAACCTCATTGATGATGTGTGAGTCAGAACTAATGTTTTTCCAAGCAATGTATCAAATTGGGACAGTTCCTCTGTCTAGATATGCAGTTATCATATTCATTATGCCTGTGGCAAAGATTTAGTAAAAGAATGAGAGCAGTGTCCTTATCTAAGAACAAAGTGTAATATTCTGATATGGCTGGAGCCATGGATGTCTCTCATCTTCACACTTATATGATGTAATGATCTAGATGTGAGATACTGGAGTTGTATAAAATGCTTCTCTAACTGTGAATTGTGGCCACTTCATGAGATGTAAGCCCGGTTGGTAAGCCTTCTGTAACTCTTAGCAACTTCTCTGATCTGAGTAAGAAATTACAATTTCTGTCAAAATCTGTTGTCATCTCTAATAGTTATTTAACAGCTATACATTATAAAGTTTTATTTAAGTTTTTTCCTGAGTGATCTATTTTCAGGAAAAAGAAACAGAGAGAGAAAGTTTCAAGGTGTAAACACAGTGTAATGACTTTGAACAGAGGGACCCAGTAATCAGGAAAGACAGACAGTGGGATAACGTAAAAAGCGTTTATTTAAGCAGCAAAGGGCTGCAGATCTGTGGTAGCAACGACTAAGGCATTCAAGGCAGGGCCTTTACAGGAGAGAAACACAGGTTAGTGACCACGATAATCTGACGGAAGGCAATTATGAAAGCATGAGTCACTAACCTGGTTTGACACGTTAGTCCGTGCCCAGAGAATGAGGAGGATTCCAGTCGGTCAACTGACAAGAAAGCAGCAGATGCTGTAAATGAGTTCCAGACACTGAAGCCTAGAATGCTGCAGAACTGGCAGGAGATCAGATCCACGTAATTGACGGAGGAATGCAGGATAATCCAGAGGGTGAAGTCAAGAGGCATATCCAGGTTTAGTCCATAGTAGAATCCAATAGAATCAGAAGACAGGTCAAGCAAACTGATCAGACTCTGGCAGGCAGGCTCTAAGTTCCAAATACAGAAGTGGGTCAGGATCAGGCAATCAGAACACTATTAGAAATGCTAGAAATCTCTCAAACCAAAGGCAAAAGAATAATCTTGGACTGATGGCTTAGATATTCTTGGTTAAACAAAGTTTAAAAAAAAAACTAAAAGGGTGACATAACATGGTGTTTTTCATTTATAATTATTCAAAAACATAAGTATAAGTAAAAAAAAAAAACTAATTCTTAACTATAGGAATGCCTTAATTGTTATGGTATTGTTAGAAGTTGTCTGAAATGTATTTTTAAAGGCAATACTTGATTCTTGCTAATAAAAGCCAACAAGGAAAGTTGATATAATATGTAGTCCTTTATGCTAGTTTTTATTGAATCAGTCCAAACACATGGCTTCTATCTTGATCACAGAATGCAACCTGCTTTAGCTCCGACCTCATTTATAGGGGTGATTGAATTGATATGAATGATTATATAGGGTATTTGGTGCTGGTCCTTAAGGTCTCTGAATAGGGTGTGTAACACTGGTTGGACTGCAAATGGTATATTTGCTGTTCTATGAGCCCTAATGAAGCCTGATTAAAGCTCTAGAATGAAATGACAGGTTTTCTTCCTTTTCCGCTCCGTGCCCGGGTGGCTCCCTGCACGCATCCGCCGGGATTCCCGGAACAGCCCCGAAGCTGATGGCTCGGTTTGAATGCCCGGTCCAGTCCAGTCAGCCACCTATGATCGCCGTAGATAAGCTAGCATTGCTATCAAAAGGTTAGTGACAGAATAATATTACATCTTGCGGTTGCGATGGCCATTGTTGAACAGCCCCTCGTTTCAGTAAAAGAAGTTTAGCAGATCCTGATTTAAACTGTCCAAGATTTTGAAAGCTGTCTTCGGTATAATGCTTAGAGCAAATAAACAGTTGTGCATCAAACTTTGCAGGGATCTTCTGAAAGACAAAAATAATCCATGCTTGGGTCGTGCAGGTGGAATAGTGGTTAGAATGCACAGCCCATGTACGGAGGCCTTACAGTAGTCCTCGATGCCACCAATCCAGGTTCAAATCTGCATGTCTCTCCCCCTCTCTCAAACCCCCTTTGCTATCAGCCTACTCTCGAAAAAACGAGCCACTAGTGCCTTAAAAAAAAAAAATGATAATTATAATCCATGCCTGTCAAGTCTTAGGGTCCTTGGGAAGACTGTGGTTTGTATGTCAACAGTACAGACCAGAACAAAATAAGGCAACATCCCCGACTTAACGTCAACTCGGTTCCTTGTTTGATTTTGCCCGTTTTAGGATGGAAGTTTAGAATTGTAAGATTTGCAGAGAAAGGAGGTGTTGATGGGGTTTGAACTTCTCTATACGTCCATTTCACCCACTGAGCTATTGTTATTCATCTATGACAATGTAAACTCGGTTTTGCATGACCCCTGTAAAGCTGGCTAAGGAAGGCAGCTTCTTCTAAACACTCAATGCAGTCTATAATCAATTCAGCAGGAGAAACTAAGTTTTGTTTTTTTTGTTAACTACCAAAATAAGACAGGATTTTGAAAGCAAAAAAAAAAAAACAACTAATAAAAAAGCACCAGATTTTTTTTTCTTGTACTTACTGGGATTCTAACTCACTTAAATCTTCCAAAATCTACCATATCAAACATAAAAACTGTGTAATGAAATAGTAAGTGGTTTGAGGTTTTCAGTCGGATAAACAGAAAACATTAGTTTACTTTCACACAGTTCAGTCTGCAAACTGTAATCTTCCAAATCCCATCAAAATCCCATGAACGTGTGTTTCACAATTAAAACACACTTGTGAAACATTCTTTTTGGTGTGATTACACCCAGAGAAGCATTGTAATGAAAAAAGAAAACAGTGTTTTGGCAGGCTGATACAGCCTTTAAAGAAAGTTAAAGAAAGTCATACTCGTGCACGTAAGTCTTCTTCCTTGAGACAAGTTTACTGTCTGGCACTGGCAGGATGAACTCCTGAAATAAACTTTCCAGGCCAGGGGAGTGAAAACAGCTCCATCTCTTTTGTGAGGAAGACGAGGCTCGGCTCGATATTCATCAGTGGGGATAACCTCTGACCCCAGAATCATATGACGCTGAGTGCTGGAGATCCTGCTGCAGCCAGACAGTCTGTCTGAGATGCCATTGCTTTCTCCTCCTGACAATTTTTCTCTCTTGACTCGACTCCCATTCTTCCTTTTTTCTATACATCTGCTGTCAGAACGTCTGTGTAATTTGGTTTAGATTTGGACTTATTGCTAAACAAGAATTTAAACTTTAAAAACTCCCTCGAGGAATTCATATTCCTGTCATATCAGAATCCACAAATCAGGTCAACAGTATCAAACTAATTCAAATGTCTCTGTTACCCCTTAAATAATTCCTTGCACTCAGGAATGTATACTTAAATATTTTTTGTCAAAGCTTGCCTAGGAAAAGTCTTTTACCAATTTTACTTTGACATTTTGTCATGTAATAAGAGTTCATGGAAAAAAAGGATGCTGCATAATGTGAAGTAGAACTGAAAATTAAAAAAGAACAGAGAAAAGACTTAAGACTCAGGCAGAGGTTGAGCTTTCAGCTGATAAGCATTGGTTACATTGCATTAGCAATAGTGGCAAGAGTATATTTATCCTTTTCAACAGTTACATATATTTTTGATTGATTGATCGATTGACTGACTTTATTGATCTCACAGTGGAGAAATGTACTCGTTACATCAGCTCAAATAATTAAAGGAAAAGAAGCAGGTGCCAAAGGAAGAAAAAGGTGCATGGGATATATACAGTATATTGTTAGGACTCCTGTCTGTGTGGTTTGTGTTCTGTGTGTTTGTCTTCCTTCCTCCACCAGGCGGCGCCTGGTCCTGAGTCACCTCCTCACACACCTGCAAAGGGTTACCTCATTAACGGAGTGCTCTTAAGCTGCTGACTGCCACTACCTCAACACCAGAGTGTTTGCCAGTTTTGGGTACTCTAGCCAAGCTGAGTTTTGCTGAGTTAAACTGAGTTTTTGTCAACCTGAGTTTTAATCTTGCTATTTTGTCTCCGCCTCTCGGCAGGAAGTCATCCTGCAAACTGGATGATTTGGACCTTCTCTCCCTGGAAGGATCAACCGAGCCTCAAACTGAGGTGGGGATTCAAACTGGAGGTTTAGATCCACTTATCTCCAAGGGATTGTTTGAGTTTCACACTGAGCAAGGGATTGTCTGCACCACAGTCCGTTCAAGTACGGCAGGAAATCTGAGTGGCAGTCAGTTTCTCCGCTCTCCTACAAACAACCGCATTCTGGGTAAACCCTGTCCCGCCCTCCACCGAATGAGACAAACACTGGAACACCCCCACACCGACTGAGTCAAAGAGTCAACCACTTTTCTGGAAACGTGAGTGCAAAATTTTTCTCCTCTTCAAGTTAGAATCAATTTTCCCTACTGAACCTGAACTAACCGCAGTGTCTTCCCCTCACCTTTCAGTTCCGGTTGAGCAGTGTTCAGAGCAACACTGGAATCTCCACAAGCTTCTCAATAAACCTGTTAAACCTTTTCCCTGGTCTCTTTTTAGGTTATAAAAAAAGCTGTCACAAGTGCAATAAAATGAACTTGCATTAACCCATCCCCTTGGGGAGCAGTGGGCTGCCATTGTGTGACACCCGGGGAGCAGTGTGGGGTTAAGGGTCTTTGCTCAGGGGACCCAGAGTGTCAGTCAGTGGTAGTGGGGCTTAAACTCAGAACCTCAGGATTCCAAGCACAATGCCCCAACCACTTGGCTGCTACTACCCTGCTCCACCCTGTTAATTAAAGTGAGCAGGTACAGCTATCTCTCTTATAATCACCCTCATTACTCCAAGCTCTTTTAATCCCTCTTACTCCCTGCCTCTCTGTCAATATCCACCAGACTGTCCCCTGCCTGCATCTATTTCATTCTGCTGCACCTTACATCCTGTCTTCCTGTGCTCACCCTGCCCTCACTGGATTCTCATCAGCTTTAGGCTCTAGTCAATGTATTGCCTGCCTCTTCCTGTCCGATGTTTATTTATCATAAGTCTGATCAGCCATCATCCATCTGCTCAACACTGCAAAGAATGTAAATCTAATTAAGTCATTTTTTCTTAAAATAAGTACACTTTCTCTTGAATTGAGGGGGTAAGTGAGACATTTTGCCAATGAAACGAGACAATTTACACTTAAAATAAGAAAAAAAGATCTATATTCTCTTATTTTAAGTGCATATTATCTAATTAACTTATTCTAAGAGTAAAAATACTCATTCCATTGGCAATTCCCGCTCAAATTAAGAGTAAATAATTTTAGACATTTTATCTTATTGCTAGATCGTTTTTGCAGTGAAAGCCAACCACCAGCCTGTTCAATCATCATCCACTTCCTCAAGCTTGCCATGAGCCTTTTTAATCTGTTACTAGTTGGTTCAGGTGTCATCTGCTTTCTCAAGCCTGCCACCAGCCAATATCTGACTCCGCCAGATGGATTTGCTCTGCATATCCATCTGGAAACCTCCAGTTGAAGTAATTTTGGGAAGGGGCGTAAAATACTGGTTAGCTGATTGGCCTATGCTGGTGATAGGCGGGCCAAATAAACCAATCAGATCAGCGAAGCATATGGCGTACTAACAGCCAGGCTACTTCTTGCCGAAACCAGTCGGGAGAAGAGCAAAAACATCTTTTCCTGAGAAAAGCCTCCAGAGCAGTGTTTTGCTCTTCTTTCAGTGAAGAAATACTCTGTAATTCGATAAAACTTGCTTGATAGCTACGCTAACGCTAGTTTCATCGGCTGAAGCCCGCCATGTTCTTTGGACTGAACTGTCGCTTCTCGTTGCGTCACACCTCAACCCGCCTCAAAGCCAGCGCTGATTGGGCGTTTGTTTGGTGAGCGGCTCCAAATTTTCTTCAGCGGAGAGTCTCCAGACTGATTAGCGAGGGAAATCTAACCAGCCAAACCCTTAAAGGAGAATTCGGTTTTAACACTTTTAGCCCATTTTCTGTAGTGTCCAGGATGAAATCGAATGATCGACACCAAAAATTTTCATACTGATATTTGGTCCTGTCTTGCTTTTGGCTCATGCAGAATCCCCTGGCTGCTTCAGAATGGCTTCCATTGTGCATAAAACAACTTTAAACGTTCTTTTTAAAATATGCTACTCACCAGGTCGTCAGCTGTTCAATGGCGTTTCAAAAAAGTTTCAAAAAGAAAAAACGTTCCTGTAGTGTTTTTCATTTAGCATTTTATAAATCCCATTGAGTTCTGTTGGAATAGTCAATATTCTCACAAGCCACCGGAAACGGAAATGGGGGCTGTTTACACAGGTGTAGTGCTTTTCACGCGCAAGGCCCAAGTGTTTCTGCTTCACTCTGTGTACTCCGGCGTCGAGTGCTAACGTCTCTGTTAAACACTTTAAAAACTCTGAAAATGGAATACTGAAGGTGGATTCTTGGGGAGGACATATTGGACTTTGAGTTTGACGGTGAGGATACTGTCGCCAACTAGTGGTCTGGAGTGTGCAGCGCTTCAGATTCGATTGGAAGCGGAAGTTTATAGCGGTTGTGATGTATCGGAAAAAATTGTTCTGGGATTTACAAATGCTAAACAAAACAAGACAGGAACGGTTTTTCTTCCGCAGAAACTTTTGGAACGTCATTGAACAGCGCTGGCGACCGGGTGAGTAGTATATTTAAAAAAGCATGTTTAAGGTTGTTTTTAAGGACATTGCTCCGGACATGCACTATGGGAAGCCACCATTCTGGCGCAGCCAGGGGGATTCTGCATGAGCCAAAAGCAGAGACAGGACCAATCGTCAAAATTTTGGTGTCGATCATTCGATTTCATCCTGGACACTACAGAAAATGGGCTAAAAGTGTTAAAAACCGGAATTCTCCTTTAATTAATGTTTTGAATCCAACACCATGTATGGCTGAATATCAAGTTCTTTGAAGCCTCTTGTTATAGTTTTGAAATCTTGCTAATGATTATCTCTTGTATATCTGTCTGGACTTAACTGGACTGTTGCAAAGCATAAATATACTCTAACCTCACTCTAGATTATGCTATGAGACAAATGTTTATCAGCTTAAAGACTGAGCAAACTAAGATTCGAGAATAAGTTTTATTTCTCAACTTTGCATCAGATCAAACTCAAAGACTTGTATAAAGTAAGAGGTGTTCTTTGCTTTTGTATGACATTGTTCTTGTAACATCTCTGTAAACGCTGGAGTCATGCATGTTTTAATTTTTTTGTGAGCAAATGGAACAACCTCTGGTCAGAGAGCTAGTTACTTACAAGTTTTTGGTGAATTCCTTCTGCAAAAGATCCTATAGTTGCAAAACTAGGCCAAATCGTCAGGCCTCCACCACAGTGCCTGATAATCGGTGGGAGGTTTGACGTACAGATGTTGTTTGGTTTCTTCTAGTTAAAGGACATTGATCAATAAATCTGCTATTTTCCTTTTAAAAATTAATTTCTTTTTTACCATTCAGCTTTCCAAATAAAGCAACAGTTAAATATTGATTTTTGACTATTGAATTTTGACTTAAACTCTTTCCATCTGGAATATTCCTTTGAAAGTGGAACCATGACGCTAAAACCCACTATTTTAAACATTTAAGTATAATTACATATTTTCATACTAAATTTAAACACAAAAATCTGTTCTGATGAAGGCTTCAGGATTGTTTTATCCATTAATTGGAAACCATCATAGAGCTGCTCTTGATCAAAGTATGCACTCTCCCGAATATAGATGTTTATAGCTCTACATTTTAGTTGCTTTTATTTTCACAATCTAAATCTTTTTTTGTCATTTTTTTTACCAACAGCACTGTCTTTGTAACTGAAAGAAAAGGGTTAATTACTTGTATGTCTACAATTACACACAACCAGCCTTGTCCTTCATCAGGTTGCACATCAGTCTCCAGACTCTCTTATCGGGGCTCAGATTCAACTTATCCCCTCTATCATTATCAGACTGGCCACACCCTTAGACATGAGCCACTGGTCCAGGATAAGCCCAGCAGCTCGGCTGAAGTCTTCCTCCATCAGGACGATCACACAGGGAAAAACATAATGAGGGATATTTGCCCTTATTAGTGCCAATAGGTCCAATTATGTGTTATAGAGATAGGTCTGGCATGTTTTAATGGAATCTATGTTTGTTGCTGAGGTTGCACATGAAAGTCTATGTTTGATTACTTATTTCTGATGGCATGATTGCAGACATTATACCCATCTAACATAATAAAAAAAATGTATTATAGAAATACAATGTGGAAAAGTAGAATGTCTCTTAAAATGCATTTAAAACTTAACTGGAACTAACTTACTAAATGTTTATTTAATCCAACTTAATCACAGATATTAATGTCATAGAGATCACGTCTTTTATTCTATTGTTCTTGGCAAATGTAGTGATATCCCTTAAAGCTTTCTTTCCAGCTTACAAACATAAAGTATTATCCATCCCATCCATCCATTTTCTGACACGCTTAATCCCAAGTGGGGTCTGGAGGGGTGCTGGTGCCTATCTCCGGCTGTCTGCGGGCGAGAGGCGGGATACACCCTGGACAGGTTGCCACTCCATCGCAGGGCAACACAGAGACAAACAGGACAAACAAGCATTCACGCACACACTCACACCTAAGGAGAATCTAGAGAAGCCAGTTAACCTAACAGTCATGTTTTGGACTGTAGGAGGAAGCCGGAGTAACCAGAAAGAACCCACGCATGCTCAGGGAGAACATGCAAACTCCATGCAGACAGACCATGGGAATCGAACCAGCAAGTGTATTGCAGCAGTGCTACCCACTGCGCCACTGAGCAGCCCACATAAAGTATTCTTTTATTTTTATTATATTTTTGTTTTTTTAACCTCTGAATAGTTTATAAAACATCACACTGGAAAAACGATCTAGAAATAAGTAAAAATTTATTAAATTAAGTGTATTTGTCCTTAATTTGAGTAAGTAAATGAGATGGTTTTGAAATGGAATGAGTATTTTTACTCTTAAAATAAGATAATTAGATAATATGGACTTTAAAAAAGACAATGAATTTGTGTTTTCTTATTTTAAGCGTAAATTGTCTTGTTCCATTGGCAAAATGTCTCTTTTACCTCCTCAATCTAAGAAACAAATGCACTTATTTAAGAAAAAAAATTACTTGTATAGATTTTGATATTTTTACAGTGCATCACAAAGCTTTATAGATAGATAGATAGATAGATAGATAGATAGATAGATAGATAGATAGAGAGATAGAGATAGATAGATAAGCTGACTGAACTACTTTTAGTGATCTACTCCACCAAAAAAAGATTTTCTTGTCAGAACAGATCAAATTAAACTTTGTCTACATGTAAATAAAATGTATACATGACAGAAAAACAAACTTGCACATCAAAGTTAGCAGTGGCAGCACCATTCTGTGGGTACTAGCACTTTCTAAAACATAAAGTTTTATGCTGATGGAAAACTATACATTTGTTGGGAAAACAAACACCTTAACATATCACCCCTACAGTAAAACATGGGGCTGGCATTGTCATACTGTGGGAAATAAACAAAGGAAAGTTCTGGAAAACAACCTGCTAAAGACTGAAAATGACTTGAGAGTCCAACTGAGCTATAGCAGGGCAAAGATCCCAGTCTATAGATATTCTAAGCTGGTAGAGACATACCCCAAAGGACTGCAGTTGTCTTTAAACTGTTTACGTTTTTGTATATTTCATACTGATCAGATTTTTGTTTATTTTTTTACCTAAAAGGATTCCTTTTGCACTGCAAAAACGATCTAAAAATTAGTAAAAATCTCTTAAATTAAGTGTATTTACCCTTAATTTGAGCAGGTAAATAAGATAATCTGAAAATGAAATAAGCATTTTTACTCTTAAAATAAGTAGAAAATAAGCAAATTAGATATTATGCAATAAGAGACTGTAGTTGTTTTTTTCTCTTATTTTAAATGTAAATTGCCTTATTCCATAGGAAAAGTGTATCACTTAACTGCTTGATTCAAGAAAAAATTCTCTTATTTTAAGAATACCGTAATAAACTTACTTAGATTTATATGTTTTGCAGTGTGGTTCACAATTGTGCACCATTTTGTATTTGTCATATAATCCAAATCAAATTTGGAAGGGATGTTAATATTTTTGGCTTCTTTAAATTATGCAGAAAATGCTTCCTAAATTCCTACAATGTCAAACCATCCCTCTGTCTCATACAAACATAAAACCAGCAGCGAACCGAAGCCTGAGAAAAGTCAGAGCACAAATCGTCCAAATGAGCACAACAGGTCCACAGTATGTCGGCTCAATTGTCCCTAATTATGACAATGATTCAAGGGAGCTCCACATTCCAGTGCCTCTTATGGTTTTGCTGCTATGTTTCTTGGAGCCTGTGGAGCCATTAATATGATACTAATCTTACCAGTGGCTCCAGTTTGGGTCTCTCCTGAACACAACCTGTCCTGCTCAGGGGAATCCAACAACCAGTCTGCTAACCCCAGTGTGCAATCACACATTTTTATGGTCATGAAGGTGGGCATCAAATCAAACAATCAATGTTAACGACAGATTCATGTCAGACAGAAGACAATTATGGGTGTCATTAGGTCCCATCATCTCCACTCCAGCTACAACAGATTCCTTTCCTGCTGCTTGTTTATGCAGTAAAGCGTCTGTGTGAATATCATCCATGACCAGCATTTATAATGGGCTCTGTGTCCTCATATAACCATGTCAGTAAATTGCTCCGGAGGTTGTTGAGTATGCCTGCAGAAAAACAAAATAAAGACGAGACATTATTTCAGGGACCATGGGCTGAAGGATGACAGTAAATGAACATGACAGCTGCAATTTAACATATAAATTGCTGAAAATACCTGTCAGACATCCAGACGGTTTTAAATGAAAAGCTGTTATTGTGGAAGGGAAATGTGACATATTCAATTGTGTCTGGTTTGCAGGTGAA
>JAGKQL010000065.1:3960560-3975790 GCA_018398635.1 Cyprinodon brontotheroides | reverse complement strand
AGCCACGCTAACGCTAGTTTCATCGGCTGAAGCCGCCATGTTCTTTACACTGAACTGTTGCGCTTCTTGTTGCGTCACACCTTAACCCGCCTCAAAGCCAACGTTGATTGGACGTTCGTTTGGTGAACGTCCAAATTTTCTTCAACGGAGAGTCTCCAGACTGATTTGCGAGTGAAACCTTGAAAGCTCGCGAGATCAGGATGGTCTCACGAGGCTATCTTTCTGCATGGAGTTTGCATGTTCTCCCTGAGCATGCATGGGTTCTCTCCAGGTACTCCGGCTTCCTCCCACACTCCTAAAACATGACTGTTTATTGGCTTCTGTAAATTCTCCTTAGGTATGAGTGTGTGCGTGAATGGTTGTTTGTCCTGTTTGTCTCTGTGTTGCCCTGCGATGGACTGGTGACAGCTGCAGATAGGCACCGGAACCCCTCGCGACCCCGTTTGGGATAAGCGTGATGGAAAATGGATGGATGGATAGAAAGGTTTTACAATAGAAAAGATATCCCTTCACCTGAAGACAATAAAGACTTGGTTATATAGAAGCTATATAAATATGGATACATTTAAAAAAAAAAAAAACATATTCAGCTTAATGACAGTTTTTATAGTCTTTGATCCTTGTCAATTTTTTTCTGCTTTCTTTTCACAAAGTGGCTTTTGAGGCTTTATTGTTGGGAATGCTAATGCTAGCTTGTTTTATCCATGTTCCCAGAACCAACTCTGTCCAGCTGTTAGTTTGAGAGAGATCTTTCAAGGTGAACAAGTCGCATTGTTTGACATTTTTTTAAATGTATAGGCCAGTAGCTTACTCTGGTTGCATACAAAGTTGTTTTTTTTTAAAGATTATAATGTTCTGCTGGGGTATTATATGACATTTTTGTTCTTTACCTTTTGTCTTTGCACCGTTTGTTAGTAAATAATGCCCTTCTTCTATAATTACAATAATAAAGGAGGTACAATACAACAAGCAAGTAGCCTACTACATCTAAGCCAGTTAAAAAATTTCCAGGTGAAGTGTGGTGGAACAATGTAGTTCATGACATCATCCTGATCTTGTGAGCTTTCAAGATTTCACTCAAGAGATCAGTCTGGAGACTCTCCGCTGAAGAAAATTTGGAGCCGCTCACCAAACTTAACGCCCAATCAGCCGCTGTTTTTGAGGTTGCTGAGGTGTGACGCTAAATCCACGTCGCCGACAGTTCAGCTCCAAAGAACATGGCGGCCTCAGCCGATGAAACTAGCGTTAGCGTGGCTATCGAGCAGGTTTTATCGGAATTACAGAGTATTTTTCACTGAAAGAAGAGCAAAACATCTGCTCTGGAGGCTTTTCTCTCAGAGGAAAGATGTTTTTGCTCTTCTCCCCACTGGTTTCGCAAGAGTTTGATCTATCAATTGGCCTGTGCCTGGCTTGTGGTTGTGTTAAACGTCATATGCTTCGTTGATCGGATTGGTTTATTTGGCCCGCCTTTATCACCAACATAGGCCAATCACAATCCAGTATTTTCGCCCCTTCCCAAATTACTAACGGGAGGTTTCCAGATGGATATACGCGGAGCAAATCCATCTGGCGGAGTCAGGTTAGAAACAATGAAGAAATGTCCAAAATCTAGTGTGAACAAAATTCAATAAAATATTTGATTCTGAGAGGGATGAGCCTGAAATAGCACTCAGAACAGTATGAATGTTGATATTCACCAAAACAGGAGCTGAAGCTGCCAAGGCATTCAGATGTGGCTGCTAAGTGTATGGATGTGTGAGTAAACGTCCCGATTAATACGATACAAGGGATAGCAATGCTATTCTCTGTCTCTACCGTCTAAGTACAAAAAAAATGTACTATACATTGATTAATTGATTGATTCTTACCTTGATGCTGTGCCCCTGTTTGCATTTTTTTTTATGTTCTAATATGAGTCTCTAGAATTCAGTTTTTTTATTAATATCGGATCATCTTTGACAACGCCAAACTGTTGTTTTACCATGAGAGATTGAAGGACAGTTGGGCTCTACTAAAGGTATGGTGAAGGATGTTCTTTTTCCAGGTGGATCATCAAAATAAATCGTCCTCCTAATTGTCAATCATTCTGATATCATCATCATTCAGATATGTTTACGTAAGGCCGTCCTACGTGCTCGTGCACTTTTTCACTTACCGGTCGTGAGTCTGACAAAGTGGAAAAATTGCTAATCTTTTTTTGGAAAGTTTTAGGCCACACAAAGTCAAAACGAACACGAAACGCAAATATTTTCCAGAACGTTTGTCGTAAAGACGGAGACGTAAAATAAATGTGATCGCCGACGCCTATGACGCATGCGCAGTAAGAAAAAAAATGCGGTTAGAGCTTTAAGATGGAAACGCGTAAAACGGTGTTTCGTACCCCACTCTGAAGGCTTAATAAAAGAGAGATCGCCCGAAACGCCGGCTTCAGATGGATGAGAGGCTGGTTTAGTGAAAAATGTGTGCGTTTAGGCCAGGGTTAGACTTGGGTGTGGATGGGGCTTGTATGAGTGATGCTAACAGCAACCTTTAAAACAGAGTGTGCATGAGCAGAAATGGGCTTGTGCATGCTCTCGCACAAGCTCAAAAAGGATCTAAACAGTGTTATGAGGAATGTCTGGTGTATATAACTATATTTTAAATGTTTTCTTTACTGGGTCTTTTTTTTTTTTTTGTGTAGGCATATAACATGACTATAGACACCTTGCTATAAATGTAATAACAGGCCGTGTTCCAACATTTACTCAAAAGTATTTCACCTGATGGTATATCATATGTTTTATGTTTAGGCAAGAAACTGATGATGCAGAAGTTTCCCTTTCATCGGGTTACATCGGAGACCGTTGTCAAGACATCTTTATCTGTTCCGACCTTCATCCCTTGAGGAGAGGAATCCCCTTCAGATGAAACTCTGATCGCATAAAGCTATGATCTTGAATAAAGCTGAATCTCATAATCACACACAGAGCTACAGGGCTTACACATAAAACTGGATCTCAATCACACTCAGAGCTACGGGGCTTAAACACAGTCCAAGAGGAAAAGAGCTGCATGGATCCATGTTGTAACATGGAGCCACAAAGTGAGCAAAGATAATATGCTTACTTTACTTAGCAAAACAGAGAAAAATGAGAGGAGAGTTGAGTATATTTAGGTTCCATTATTATTGTAAGAACACGTTTTGCTAATTGAAATTTAACAAAAAAAGAACAAAAAAATTAAAATTTCCTCTGGAGTGAGGAGCAAAGATGCATTTCTGTTGATTAGCATGGACATTAGACATTTTTTTATTGGCAAGAGCAAACAAAATCTGTTAAAACAGTAAAGTTAATCCCAAAACCTTTTGATTGATTTACAATTTTTTTAAAGTTTCATTTCTGGGTTGCATGTTTTTCAAATTTCCATTTACCAAACGTGTTCCTTTTTGACAATATAATGGAACAAATTTCACTCCATAGCGGACTCCCTTTGGGATTACAACCAATAACTTAAAGAAATGTCACGATTTTTTTATTGCGGTCAAAAGAAGCAGAAGGAAAATAATTTCTAATAAGTTGGTAAGATTCCCTGATTCAAAACAAACCCCACAGAGTATCCAGTGAAGAACCATTTATTATACAAAGAGCAACTTTGGTTTGACTCATCTCATCTTAAAACAGATGATACATTTTCAGTCCTATATAAATAAAGCCATTAAGGTGGTAAAACACAACATTAGCAATATGAACCCTTAGATAACAGCTTTAAAGAGAGCTTTTTCTCTCTCTGCCTCTACAGATGCTTTATTAACCTGAATTTATATCAAATTTATTCATGTATTGGAATGTAAACACCTTAAAACACTGTAATTTTCAACTAAAATATTAAAAAGCGTTGTGGTATAAATTAAAGTAGGAATAATAAGGATTTTAAACTTGAAGATGACTGAAATAAAAAGTCCACATTGTTTAATCTGATAGATTTGTTGCATTGCAAAATACCCTCATAGTTAAAGATCTACCCCACTACATGGCCTCCTTTCTGCTGTGGAGATGATGTGGCTAGAAAATGGTCCCAGGAAACTATCCTGGTTCCTGGAAAAGACTCCTGTGGTTGAAACACACTTTTAAGAGGAAACACAACCGTATAGAGGATGATGAAAGCAGCAACCTCTCAGAATTGGTCATTAAAGGCTGATAACAATGTTATTAAAAGATATGAATGCTCCTAAAAATGTTTCTTTTCTTTTTTTTTTTTTTTATCATATCAAAGTAAACCAGACGAAATGCAAATTCTTCAAAAACCAAGAAACTAGTTATTCAGTCATTTATGGCGACAAATCAAATCGGGCTTTAGCAAAATCTGGCAGGAAATTCTTGCCAGAAATTTGACTCACTCCTAATTGCAGATTTCCTAAGTGCTTAAGTAGAAGGCAACTCATCTTCTGATTTTTTTCTTTACCCATCTGAAGATGTTTCCACTCAGAACTGGGACTGAGTCTGTATAACGGGATAGATTTTATTTTTTCAGTCTCCAATGAGTGTTTTTTTTTATAAACAGTATGTCTGAAGCCATGTCTTTAGGTGACTTGACAGCAGAGATGGTAAGTAGCGAGTACAAATACTTCGTTACTGTACTCAAGAAGTAGATTTTTATGATATTTTTACTTTACTTTACTACTTATTTTTATGGCGACTTTTTACTTCTACTCCTTACATTTTTACACTGAGACTGAGACTTTGATTGTTGCTCCTGACAGTGCTGTGCCCGGAATTAACCAGCACCTTGGAAACTTGAGCTGCACTGTTAAAAGCAACGTGCGCAACCTGGGTGTCATCATGGATGGAGCGATGTCGATGGAGCAGCACATAAATCAGCTTGTTAGGAGCTGCTTTCTCCAAATTCGGAACGTTTCTAAACTCCGTTTTTCGCTCATCGAGATTGGATTATTGTAATAGTTGGTTCACCTGTCTTAACAAGAGGGAGTTTGCGCGTCTGCAGGTTGTGCAAAATTCTGCAGCACGCCTGCTCACTCGCACTCGCAGGAGGGAACACATTACACCCATTCTCAAAAGTTTGCACTGGCTGCCTGTATTTTACAGGATGCACTACAAAATCCTGGTACTGACTTTTAGAGCTCTTCATGGACAGGCACCAGACTACATTAAAAACTCTCATCCAGCCTTATGTTTCCATTAGGAACCTTCTGTCGTCCAATTTGAACTTGCTGACGGTTCGGTTCCTCGGACCCATTTTAAGACCCGAGGAGACAGATCTTTGAAAGCTGTGGCGCCTCGCCTCTGGAATGAGCTACCTTTTACCATTCGTTCTCTTGTTTGTATAGACACTTTTAAGAAACAACTAAAGACCCACTTTTTTAAACTTGTTTTTTAGTTTAATACTGTAAGCTACTGTTTTTGTGTATGTTGTTTTAATTTATAGGAAACTTTTTATAAATTTGTGCAGCACTTTGTGACCCTGGTCTGTGAAAAGTGCTATAGAAATAAAGTTTACTTACTTACTTACTTACTTACACAAATATCTGTAGCGCTTTCTAGTCCTTACATTTTTAAAAATTGAGAACTAACTTTTACTTTAGTTTTGAATCATTTCAATGGAGTTATCGTTATTATTTTTCACGCCATCAATACCAAATTCAATCTAATTGGATGGGAATCTACTACTGCATTTGACGCGACCACTACAAGATGAATCGACAGATTGCGGCGGTATTCATTCGCTGACAAATCATTTGCAGCTGGTGGCGGTGGCGTTAGCATAGTAGCATGGGCGGCGAGATGATTGAAAATGAACACAATGGAGATCTATTAGTCCTATTGGCAGACATCCATTTTAAAATTGTAGGCAACGGCATGAAAAAAGTGGTTTCTACTTTTACTTTATACTTTAAGAGAGTAAATTTACAAGCCTGTACTTTGTAACTTTTACTTGAGTAAAGTTTAATCAGTACTTCAAAGCTTTACCAAATTTTTTTTAACACAGAAGTATCTGTATACCCAATCCAAATGCGGTGACTTTATAATGTACAGCAGTGTGTCATCTGCATAGTGTTGGTAACTTATGTTGTTGTTTATTCTAATCTGAGTTAGGGGAAGAGTGTAGATATTGAACAGAAGGGGCCCTAAGATGGACCCTTGAGGAATGCCATATGTGATTTTCGTGGCTTCTGATGTAAAGCTACTAATGACATATAAACCGCCCTGTCCTTCAAACAGAGGTAAGAGGATAAAGTCATGGATAGGCTTAAAGCTAGTTTTGGTTGTCAACAAATATTCAAATAAGTTAATATCTTCAGATAATCTATTCCGCCATCAATCCAAAAGAGAGAAAGAGATTGGCACAACTGCCAAACTACTAATAGTTTTATGCAAATGAATATGACTGATTCTCAATGCAGTATGTACTATGGTGAAGCATGGTGGTGGTGGCATCATGGTGTGGAGATGCTTTTCCTCAGTAGGAGCAGAAACGTTCATCAGGATCAGTGGGAAGATCAATGGAGTTTAATGGCAGACAGTGCTAGACTAAATCCTGTAAGATGTTGCCATAGACCTGAGACCCTGAGCAGGGGTTCACCTTATAGCATCAATCTGGATCTAAACATGCAGACAGAGCTTTTGGAATGTCTAGACATAAAACCACTTGAAAATCTGCCCAAATATTGAGAAGTAATTTTCACAGACACTCTCCACTAATGTGACTGAGCTCAGGCTGCTTTACAAAGGAAAAAAAAAAGTAAAGAATTGTTTTGAAATGCTGTAAATTAGTAAAGATACACCCTAAAACACCACTTATGTCTGTGATAGATGGTTTTAAGGTATTGTTTCAGGTGGACTCAACGCAAAAGCAAACCTTACTTTACAGACGTATAATTTTCCCTCCACTTTGAAATTATGTGTTATGTTTTGTTGGTCTAAATCCCACAAAATACATAAAAATTAGTGGTTAGAACATTAGAGAAACACAAATGAAATCAATACTTCTCCAGGGGACTGTCTATGCTCCAGTTAAAAAAGAGGAGCAACAGTTGCCCCCCTGACTGTATTATTGTTATTTTTGTTGGTGTTGCACATTTCTGATGGTTTCCAGTGTGATATTTATTTAGCTTTTAGCCCACCCATTATGTTGGCATTCTCATGTGACTCTCGCTGCCCAGTATACTAGTCGTCACGTCTCGCGGTAACCCCCCTCCCACGCTGAAACCACACAGTGAGGTCTCCTTTGTATCTTTAAGAACACTTTGTAGGTGGCTGTGGCCTGCCTGTGTTTATTTGACTTGGTTTGCCCTGTAAAAGCAGCAGCTATGAAGGATGACCTTATGTCAGCCCCTGCAGCCTGGTGAAGATTGGGTCTCTGCTTTGTATCACCTCTGTGCTACATCCTGCTCAGTGTCTCTGCAGACCCAAACCAGTCCCCCGCTGCCCCGAACTCACCATACTGGCTCCCAGGCTGTGATGTAACTCCTTGGAAGGTTTGAGACCTCAGGTGGGGAGATATTAAAAGTCCTGTGGCGATGTTGTTTTCAGCACATTGATTCTGTCATGCGTGGGCCCAGTCTGCCTCCACTGTGTCTGGGACATCTGATAGGGGCGGCATGGCCCTGAAAACTGGGGCAGCGTGCCATGTAAGCCCCTGACAATGCCCCGTAGAGAGAACCCTGAAAGGGAACACCTCAGTGAGGATTAAGCAATGGGTGCCCCCCCCCTTTTTTTCTTTTCATCTTTTTTCCACCCAGTC
Source organism: Cyprinodon brontotheroides (assembly GCA_018398635.1). NCBI lineage: Eukaryota > Metazoa > Chordata > Actinopteri > Cyprinodontiformes > Cyprinodontidae > Cyprinodon > Cyprinodon brontotheroides. Next base: position 3,968,053 of record JAGKQL010000065.1, on the reverse strand, counting down.
AGACATTAATGACATAATCACTCTCTGGGCAAAGTGTCAGCACTATGAAATAGTTTTCAGACATAAAAAGATATAAAAAAATTTTGCTTACACTTTAAAATAACCATCAAACCGTAATTTATAAATGGACAACTTCTATTGTCATGTTGTATACATAGTGTATACAAAGCGAGATTTCGTTTTGTGCAGCTTTCAGACAATAAAGCAGCAGCTTAGCAGGGGAAATGGTTTTATTCCATTCAGTAGCTTATTGATCAAATGTCAACATATATTCTCATTATGATTCGTGTAATCGTGGAAAAGTTATACACAGTATTTTAAGAGTTTTGACGTTTTTCCTCGAAAAAACTTATCAGTGCGCATTGTTTTCATGGAATAAAAAGGAAAAAAAAGAGATCGTGAGACGGACATTAAAACTGGAATGAGACAATTACAATAAATTACTTCACTTGATATATACTACTGATTTTGCTTACTCTTTGTATTAGGATAGATTTAAATTGTATATGATGTATGTTATTGAATGGGTAAAATATACGGATATCTTCTCGAGGGCAAGGCGTAAAAATCTTGACGAAATCTGTGAAAAAAGCGTCCGCGTAAGTACTGTGCATAACTTTTATGATTTCATACGAACTGATAGTAACTGCAAATGTAAAAGAGGAAAACATGGTGCAAAACGTACTGATATGGAAGTTCAGAGCATTGCAAGACAAATATATATGGTGCAAGTTTTTTTTTTAGTTGAGTTCTTTTCGGTTTGGTTATATCAGAGTGATGCAGAGTCTGTGGCTTCATTTAGAGTTTTTTAAACAGATCAATTGTCTGATGGCGGTGGGGAAAAAGCTGTTGCAGAATCTGCTCGACCTGCATCAAATGCTGTGAAGTCTCTTCCCAGAGAGCAGCAGGGAGAACAGTCCATATGGGGGATGTTAGGGGTCATTGATGATGTCATGGGATTAGGACACGCAGCGATTGGATGAAATGTCTTTAATGGAGGGAACAGGAGCCTTGGTGATCCTCTCTTTTACTAATGATTAAAAGAGTTTATTAATGTTTGTTAATCATTTAGAACCTGCATCTAAACAACTTATTAAAGGTAAGTAGATCATTTATTAAGCTCACTGATAGAAGGGTGAGGGGTAAACTAACATGACAGGGCAATATGATCTATTTACCTTTTATAAAGGGGTTAGATGCAGTTTCGAAAGGATTATCAAACACTAATAAATTATCTGTTAATCATCTATAAATGGTCTTTTTATCATTTACAAATTATTTTTACGATGGTTACTGTAAAGTGTTACCCAAATTTAAGTACGGACAACAAATTAGAGAGTTTGAAGCAAAAGTTTACTACTACAACTTACAAAGACAAAACAGTTTTTAAAAGTATAAATCCCAAATTTACAAGTACAAGTGAAAAATTTAGCAAATGAATCAAAAATTAGCATATAGAAATTACACATTTTATTAAAACAAATCACAAATCATATATAGTACATATGATAACTGCACAGGTACACATCACAAACTCAAAAGTAGAAATCACAAATTTAAGGGTATCAGAAAAAAATATGCAAATAAATTTTGTAATTCGTCCCTGTTGCAAAGTTTTAACCTGTAAACAAATGAAACATTTGTCACATGTATGTATGAGTTGACAACAAGAAACAAATACAAACCTTAAAACCTGTAGATGTGTATTGACTTACATATATTGACAAACGTATAAAACAAAACTGCACTTTATTATTTTGAGGTAGAAAAACATCCCTGTTGTGAGTAGAAATGCACCTTTGCATGCATTGCTGCAGGCTTTTATGATATTATTGTCTTTAATTAGTCCGAGCAGCGACAGCACTGCAAAGGCCTATTGTATTTTGAAAGTTTTTTCTTATTATTACGGTTCTTTTGGCACTTTGAACACATTTTACGGGGACTTTGCATATTCATAAACTCACAAAAACATGGCAGTAAATTGTCCCATTAGTGAAATAGCCGGTCTATAATGGATTCCAAAATGGCACGCCCCAAGTGCATACATGCCCGTGTAAATAGTGAGCTGAAGCCAGAGTAAGTCATCACAGAGATTTGAAATTTGGTACACAGGTAGATCTCCTCAAATCATGAAAAAAAAGTCTCTTGGAGGTATGCCCTAAAACCACCAGGAAGTCGGCCATTTTGGGTCAAAGTGCGATTTTTGGCCATTTTTCATTTAAGTTATTTTGCTTTGTTTTGGTGTAATTGTATAAAGATTGCCTAATCATCCCCAATTGCATTATTTTGTGTCCACCTGTTTTTTATTTATTAATATTAAATCTACTATTGTGATTTCTGATGGTTCAAATATGTTTACCTGCGAACAGAATTTATCTCCATCCTGACTTGTTTGTTCCTGACTCTCAGAAGTACTAAAAAAAGATCGAAAAATAGAAAATTGATTTGCTCATGATAAATGTTTACATTTGCTTATCATCCTACCATGAATTTGCTTGGTTTGTTCATTTGAGTCTGCATATTGATAAAGGAAGACATGCATACGGTTTGCACAAGCTGTCTGCTAAGTGGAAAACGCAGATATTTTTTGAGGTTCTGTTCCACACATAGAAACATGTTTCCACCTGTTTTAAGACGTTCAAGCCTTCTGAAGTCTGGGCTCTTAGTATTTTGCAGTTAGCTTAAGTCTGAGCGATTACCTTCTCCCGCATGTTTGCTATATTGCGACATGGTTTCTGGTTACAGCTACTGTAACTATTCTGCCAACTCGTTCTCCCACCTGAGCTATGGATCTCTGCAGCTCCTCCAGAGTTTCCATGGTAATTTTTTTATATGTAAACCGGCATGAAAAACATGTATAGGTTCCTTTCCTGTTCACAATTATGGAGTACTTTGTGTTGGTCTGTCATGTAAAATCCTTATAAACTGAAGGGAGGTTTATGATTTTATTGTTGCAAAATGTTAGAAATTGAAAATGTTGCTTATATAAGAATCTAAAAAGTTAAGATTGACAAAGAGTTCCATTCCTTGCATTATCTTGGCACAATCAGGCTAGATGTCATTAGAAAACGAGATAAGTCCTCCCACATACACCCCATAAAAAGTGGTCAACTTGCTTTTCTTATTATCCTCTCACACTTCTGTTAGGTTCCAGAGACAGCAATCCGTCCAGTTGTGGCTCCTTTGGCAAGTATTTTGTGTTCTCCAACCAGCCAAACATTTACGCTCCACATTTACATTTTTTCCCCTTTGTGGGCTGTGGAAACAGCTCTAATGATGGCATGTCTATCTGACCAATCCCGTGTGTGGGCTGCTAGCAGCGTCCAGTTGGATGCTGCATTCTTCTGGAGATTTTCCATTTGAAACAGATCCCAAGAGTCAGCTTTGTGACAAGAGGAATTTCTTGTCATGGAGAAAAAGGAACATTTCAAACAAACCTGACCTCTATAACCCATCATATTCCACGGTTTTTAAAGCACAATGTCAAACTTTTAGGCTTTATACCTACCGACTCTTAAGATGAGAGGAATCTGTCATTGCTTCAGTGCAGTGAGGGATCTATGATGGCTGTAATGGAGAGAGTCAAGTCAAACATCACACCCAGTGCGTTGAGTAATAGAGGGGTTTAGCCTGAAGCAAACGTTTTTGTTTCCTTTCTCTTATCCCTGGTGATGATTAATGCTACGGTGTGTGGGACCAGACGATCAGACTGCGAATGCGAGATGGGGGCTGTGTCCCACAGGAAGCAGGGCCACTATGAGTGCATGCGCTGCTCATAAACTACAAATAATGCAAACTTACCATAGTCTGTCTGGCAATACGCTGAGCTGCATATCAAGCGTGTCAGAAACAACAAAGGTTAAGATCGTTTGACGCCGTAAAATGATATCATGAAGTCATCTGCAAAACGGGGTAAAAAGAAACAAGTCATAAACATCTTTTTGTCATCCCATCTGGGATTTGCAGGTTAAATAAACCAAAAGGTTGTCCTTTCACCCCGCAGACTCAGAGCAGTCGTTTTATTTGGATTGACGTCAGGTTTCTAGAAATCCCTTAATCTTTCCTGGTTCTGCTCATATATCCGTCACAGTTTTAACATTTTTTTGTTTTGTTTTACAGATTTGTATTTTTGGTAAATAATGGAACTATTTTTAAACTTTAACATGCATATATATTTAATATGCATTCAGAAATTTCATGACCAGAAAATATTGATTCAGGACTCAATCAGGTATTGTCCTAAGGAGGCGCTATTGGGTGTAACGTATAAGAAACGGTTTCTAGTCAAATAGGGGGAAAAAAAAAATAAATAAGAAGAATGCAATAGCAAAGCTTATTGATTTGGGAATATGCATGAGAAAAACTGAGAAGTCTTTAGAAATGTTTTTCTGTGGTTTATGATGCAAGTTATGGTCAGCAACTACTGGTCAGAATGATTGCTTAAAGAAGAAATATGTTGGAGAAATGTCAAAAAAGGGAACTGTAAAAAAAATTTCTGTTCCCACTCACTTTTTAAATGCCAGATTTATTTGTATAATTTTGCAATATTACATATTTCATTTAGATTAAGCAGGGCACTTTATCAGCCAAGCATCCTTGTAAGACAAAAGTAATACTTGAACTCCTTTCACCTTAAAAAAAAAAATGAACAAAATAATTTTAGCTCTGGTTATTAGCAATTAGCCTGACGTGAGTCCGACTCAATTCTAGTCAGAATATGAGTCTGATACTGCTCCATAGAGCTGTGATTATGGGGCGTGTTTTGAACGAACCAGGAAAAAAAATGCCTCTGCACTCAATTGGATAGACCTACAACCAATAAGAGCAACGGGAGTGCGTGATGTATGTTGTTAGCGAGGCATAGTTGTTGTCCACAAAATCAAAGCCGCAGTTGCACGCCTAGAATAAGAAGATGAGCCTTGATCACGTTTCTCTGTTCCTCTTTTTAAAATTAATTTGCTGTTGCGATATCTTCTGGTGAACAGACCCAATAGCAGAATCTACACACCTCAACTCTCCAGCGGCAGCCATTGTTGTTGTCACCCAAAGCGCCGCTTAGGTGACATGGTTGATTTACGCTACTGTTGATCATCTGTCCATCATCATATAAAGCCCCGCCCTGACAATTTGATTGGCCCGCCAGATATTGTGCAAGCATACTACGGCGCTACTACTAAGCAATGCCAGATCCGAACTTCCCGACCTCAAACGTTGTGGGCGGGACTAAGTTCGGAATGGCACCCAGGCTAATTAGCAATAGGGAAGAAAGCAAAACTGTAATATTTTGTTCTTAGATGCTTTAACAAAGAAAAAACAGAGGAAAAAACATAAAGTCCTGTGTCGTCAATGATCTCCATTTGTTTTCCAGTTTAAGTTAAATTACAAAAATTGAGAAATAAAGACAATGAGCGACTCCCAGCCGGTAAATGGCGCACTGGTGTCTTCCTGTTCTTGTTCCATACATTTACCAGCTGGCTGCCAGGTGTGTTAATGCTAATGCTAAAGCTAAACAGACCTACTAGGATCTGGCAAAGCTTGAGATCCATCTCACATGAATTCCACCTATTATTCCTATTGGTGCTAAATCAACTAATGTCAAAGTTGGCATTGAAATCTGGAGTTAATATTTATATAAATTGGACACATCAAAATTAACAGCTTATATACTATTAACACGTTTCCAGTCAAATTAATACTTTTATTCTGCACCACTCTAGACGTTCTGTGGATGTATGATTTTAAAAACTTTATAATTTTGATAGAAACTCCTTTTTGAAACAGTCAAGCATTTAGCTACTATCCTGTCCATCACAGAAAGCTGCAAAGAGAGTAAAGAGTGAAATGTTTTCAGAGCCCCTGATGAGCTTAGATGGATGTTCTGCCTATAGTCAAACCACAGGATAAACTCTTTCTCTATGAAGGATCAGGATCCTCCTGCTTTTTTACCTACCACAGGGAAAATGGGCACTCACTCCAGCGCTAGAGCTGTAATTTGTTCAGACAACAGATGTTTGCTGGCAATCACATATCGTTTAATCTTATATTGCCTTTTCATAGGAAATGAAAGCCAAGATTTTCTCTGGTGATTCCACAAACTTACACGCTTCCCATAATATTCATGCCACTTGCATTTTATCAGATTTTGTCATGTTTCACTCGCAGACTATAGTGGATTATGTTTGGATTTTCATTTGCTAGACTAAAAGAAAGCAGAGCATATTTTTGTAGTGGAGGGAAAATCATTCACATTTTTTTGAAATCTAAAAAATATCTTTTGGATTTGCATTTATCCTCTGACTGAAAACTTTTGCAAATCATCTATGGGTGCATCTTTTTGGAGATGTCTCTATCCTTAGCCAGTCTGAAACAAAAATTAGAGCTCATTCTTTGCATTATTCCAGTCAGATTCAATGAAGTTCAAGTAAAAAGTTTCCACAGATTTTCATTTGGATTAAGATTATTACTTTAACTAGACCATTTTGAATTGTAGCCTTATGTTTAGGGCCATAGGGAACTTTCAGAAACAGGCTCAAGTCTTTTCCAGCCTTTATAGGATCTATAGCCAATCATATATATATTTTAAAATTTTTTGCTCTTAACTTTCAGCATATACATATTGAAAATTAGCATTTTTTTTTAAAACATTTTTTCTGCTTTTGTTTTTCCAAGCTGAAAGAGAGCTGTTAGGTTTTATTGAGATGGTGCCGCCCATGCACGAGCCATTGAAATCATGTGATAAACTAGGTAATACGGTATTGTTATAAGAATAATTATAATAATTGAACTTTATTGATCTCACATTGGAGAAATTTTTCTCCGTTTTTAACCCATCCCCTTGGGGATGGGTGGGCTGCCATTGTCCGGCAACCAGGGAGTAGCGTGGGGTGAAATGACTTGCTCAGGCACCCAGAGTGCAGGCTGGGGAGGATCGAACCAGATACGCAAAAGTGCCCTGCTCTAACCATTAGGCTAACACTCCACCTATGTTAGAAGCCTTTAGCTCGCACAATGTCACGTTAGCATTAAGCTTAAGCAGGATGTGATCTGATTAGCTTACAGGTGTCACCTGTCAATCAGCTACTTTCCAGGACGGAAAGGGGTTATACTTTGAAAACTAAACATTTTGTTAATTCCTCCTCGCCAAGGTTCTCAGTGCACTAGTAGAGACTGACACGGGAGTGATTTTTCACTCCCCTGTCCCCGGCCCCACTCCCACAGAAAAAAATTCATGTGTCCCGTCCGATCCCGACCAGAGTAGAAATCTAAATCCACGTCCCGCCCCACTCCTGGTGAAATTACCCCCACTCCATTTCAGGGAATGACTCCCACTCACCGCACCACTCCCATTCTTGTTGTTTTTGGTTAACGGGTGAAAAACTAAGAGCAGAAGCACTATTGGTTTTTGGGTCGTGTAGTTTGTTTGCACTATCAATGAAAAAAACTGCAAAATGGCGGCGCCAGTACTGATTTTTTTTTCTTTCTATTTTATTTGG
>JAGKQL010000065.1:3936190-3958153 GCA_018398635.1 Cyprinodon brontotheroides | reverse complement strand
AACTGAGTAGCTTTTTATGAAATCTATCCAAGCTTTGCCTGCCTTACCAGTTGGTTATTAACAAAAAATAATATTATTTTAAGAATGTTTAAAAATAGTTTTTAATGTATCCATATTGGTTTTATAAGATGTGTATCATAGAAACTAAACAACTGCTCGTTGAACGCTCTAAACTGTATTTTATTTTGAAAGATGATTCCGGAAGTGATGACTCCGACTACGAGCGGTTATATAATTCATTAGAACAGCGTTAGCCGCTAACCAGGCAGTACAACTAAGCGACTGTGGGGAAATATCAGGAAATTAACACCAGTTGTTTCATTCCGCTTCTTGTGTGTCTTTCCTGTTGTTGTACATAGACTTATTTTAGACTTTTTAACGGGATTCTGTCGGCGGACCACTTTACATTTGGAGATTTGATTCAGCACTACTGGAACCACCACAGGTCTGTAACTATCAAACCGACGCTAGCTAGCTTGGGATGTGCTTTCAGTTTCACATATAGTCGTTGAAATTCACCTACTTTATTATTACTATTATAATTCCAGTAGCAGGTGGACATTTGACTTGATTTAAGGCGACCACGATCAAACCAGCCTCTACTTCGGGATCGACAGTCTATTCAGCTCTCACGCGATTCTTTAGGTCGCGCGGACATTAATAATTACGGTAGTAAGTTACGCCTGCGCTTTTTTACTCTTTTGGCCTTAGTTGATTAAGAATTTCTTAACCTATATGTTATTTTTTCTGGTGTTCTGACAGTAAATATATTATAATCTAATATTATAAATGTTTTTTTCACCTGACTACTTTAACTTTAAGGTAACAGATGTGATTGAACCTTGTTGATGTGGAATCGATGTGAATTTTCAAAATTAAAGCCCATAATATCCCCACACTCACTCACTTCAAACTCTCAGTTAAGCTGCTAAACTATACGTTTTCAGTGATTTCTTAAATTTTACTATTACAGTAGAACAACCTCCAGATGCGACTTTCATCTGGAGGTGAGGTGCATCCACATCTGATGTGGAATTTCAAAATTAAAGCCCCACAAACTCTCTACACCGAGTCAATTTGACATAAGTTGACGTCATTATTGCTGTAAAAGTATTTGTTTTCAGTTAATACTTTAAAAAAGAAGAAAAAAAATTATAGATATGTCAAAAGTAATGTTCTTATTTTGAAACATAAGCTCAGACGTTACTACCGTAATTATTAGTGTTCGCGCGACCTGAAACACGGCTGGCCTGACTGTGTACTTCACTTGTTTATCTTTGTTTTCCTTTAATATTATGTTAAACAATATGGAAACCAGCTTAAGTTTTGACCTTTTACTTTTCATTGAAAACACGTCATATCTCCAATGTTCAGATTAAACTGTCACTAGTAAAGTGGGCAGTAAAACAAGACTTTAATGGCGACTTTGCTTGTTTACTTTTTCCTTTAAAGCTTATTTTAAACATTTCGGCTCAGTATTTTACATTTTAATTTTAGGATTCCTGGGACTTTTCTTGTCACATAGACTCCAAAGGTCTTTTTCGAGACGTAATAGATTTTTCTGGTGGGTGTGTTGAAGTACAGAAAAGCAAGTTACTGTTTAAACAATGAGTGTGCTAAACGACCTGAATACCTGAATATTGTTGCTTTGTATTGCACTCCAGTAAAAGTTCTAAGACATTACCAGGACACTAATGTAAATATAAATGATTTAACAAGAATAGAAATACAGAAACATTAACAAAACAACAAACAAAATAAAACAAATTGATCTTTTTGCACCATTTGAAGTCAATTTCTTTGCTAATAGAAAAAAAATAATTCTATTTTCATTAAAATCCATATTTTAATAAACTTTTATCCTTCTTTTTCATCATTAGGTCCCCAACACTCACTTTGAGATTTATTAGCTTGATCGTTAAGTTTAAATTCAGCTTTCCACAAAAAGAGGAGAGTGCATGAATCAATTTAAAGTTGGCAAAATTTGAAAAGAAAGCGCAGAAAAAGTTATATGAAACAAGTATTGCACCTAGATAGTCATTTTCAATAGTAAATAACTGCACATATGGAGATCCTGATGAGTGAACGCAGTAAACTGTAGCAGATCTTGTTTCAATATTTCTAAAAAGGAGCAGATGAATCTATTTTACAGGATGGAGCTTTGTCGTGAACCATTGTCCATTTTTTTCAACACCTTCATAGATTATCAGTTAAATTATTTATGAACTAGGGCGTCGTCTTGATCTGCCTTTTCAGAGGAAAAATTGAGAGGTGTAGAATTGCTTTATGATTTAATCATTATCAAACCTTCTTTAAATTGATGGAATGGAGGAGACGATATATATCATCTCATCAGCTATAAATAGATAAAAACCTCAGAGGTGATGCTCTATCCTCATCTACTATTAGACATATGCCTTTTTTGTCCAGGCAGACCCCCTTTTAGGTTTCTCATGGGATACAAAAAGCTCATCTTTCCTGCATCATCACCTTGGGCAGCAGTGATCCACCTTATCGCCTTTTCTTCTTAATCCTGTGCTTCCATTTTGCCCACTTGTATGGAGTGAATTTTGTTCCATTATTACTGTAAGAAAAGGATACATTTTGTAAATGGAAATTTTGGGGAAAAAATTGAACCTTGAAATGAAACTTTGAAAAACTTCTTAATAATAAAAAAAAAAAAGGGTTTTGAAATTAACATTTTTTTTTTTTTTCTCTGTCATTTGCGAATAAAAATGTTGCTGCTAACATCCATCTATACAGACAAATAGAAATGCCTCTTCATTTTAACCAATTAAAAATCAGCAGGGTCCGATCAAGCAAATCAACAACCAGTAAAGTTTCAGAGACATTTTTAATTATAATCTGTTACTTTAAACAGAATTTAACATTGAAATAAAATGAGCTGTTTATGCATCCATGTTATACATTGACTTTGTAAATAAAAAAATATTTTTTTTTCCCATTTTAAAATCTAAAGTGTTTTTTGAAGTAGAGAACAACAATCGATCAGTTTGGTATATAAACAATTTTCTGATTCACATATTTTATAAAACATCATAAACCAACATTAATGGTTTAATGTTCGCAGTTTAAATGGAGACTAAGCCATTCTCAAGCACATATCAAGGAGCTTATTTTGAGCCTGGATCCATATTTATTTTTGATTCTGTTCATGGTAGAGAATCCTGCTTCACAGCAGCAGGTTGAGCCAAACATCCTCTAAATGTTCAGGGGTCATCTTTGAGTTAACGCCATTTCACTTTTTTCTTTCACCAGCAGTCCACACTTAATCTGCTCTCTTTTTCTCATCATAGATGTCTTCTCAGCACCACTTTCCCATCGCCCGGCTTGCTGCAGGTTTGCCTGCTGTGTCTAAAAGTAGCAGCAGCAGCAGCAGCAGACTGACAGCAGCTTATTGGCTAATTTGTATTACGTGTAGCCTGATCCTCGATGCTCCAGAGGGCTTTATTATATTAAAAGGAGAAACGGCGCAATTGAAGTTAGACACTACCTAGGGGTGGGTATTGCCAAAGGAGTCCCGCGATTCGATTCGAATAACGATTCACAGGCCGCGATGCGATTCTATCCGCGATGGATCCACGATACTTGAATTATTGCGATGCATTCCTCCATGTTTTGTTTTACACGAATGACTCGGCGCAGTAGAAATGCTTGTGACACAAGGCGGTGTGCGTCAACATCCGCCGGCGACATCTACTGGACTGGAAGTTGTATTACACTTGTTTTTGGCTGAGGCGCGTGTTAAGCCAACCATTCATACAATTTTATTTACTCATTTTTTAAAATGAATAATCGATACTTCGGCGTCAAGAATCGATGCAGTAGATCATGAAAATTAGAACAGAATCACGATGCATCATCATGGCGCGATTATTTTGCACACCTCTACTACCGTCAGAGAACATGCAGTAATAATTCATAAATGATTTAAATCAGGTTGGATCCCAGATTAGCCAGCTGTTGGTTCCGGCTCCGCACTGCTAATCAGTGACATCTGCTCTAGAGGAAAGCCTATTTAAAAAAAAAAAAAAAAAGAGATTGAAAAACTTGATCTGAAAGATGCATTTAGTAAGAAAATGAATAAATAAAGACTATTTTTTTAATTAAATAACATAAACAAATAAAATCTGTGTAATTGGCAGAGAAATTATAAGAACTTGGTTATTATGATTTTTCAAAGTTTCACTTCTGGATTTTTTATTTTTTTATTTTCATTTATAAAACTTTATCTATGCTTGCAACAATAACGTACACATTTCACTCCATACAGGGAAGCTTGGCTTTCCTCTGCTGTTTTAAAGATATTGTTTCAAAAATGTAGTAAAATATTCTTAGGGCTTTTTTTTTTTAGAGCTGTTGCGTAATGTTATTAATTTATTTAGTATCTATGCCACAAAATGCTCCAAGCATAGATTTAGATTAGAAAAATAGAAGCTGATCTGGTTGATCTTTTGCTTTCATGACTTTTCTGATGTTTTTGTTTTTTTCCTAGAGGTGCTCATGGCTGTTTGGAGAGAACTTCGATCCAGGAACCTCCTGGCTCTCTCTTTGTTCTCCTACATCCTGCTCACCCTGGATGTCCACGCACGCCCGGCCAACATGTCGTCCTCTAAGGATAAGTCTGCTGCCACTAAGGACGAGAACGAAATCCTTCCACCAGACCACCTGAACGGATTAAAGATGGAGATGGACGGCCACCTGAACAAGGACTTCCACCAGGAGGTGTTCCTGGGAAAGGAGATGGAGGAGTTTGATGAGGATTCAGAACCAAGGAGGAACCGGAGGAAGCTTATAGAGATTTTTACAAAGTAAGAAACCTTTTCTTTTTGTTTTTCCAGCCTCTAGATAGTCTGGAGTCTCTGCATGTCAGAGCTGGGTGTGATAAGATAGCCAGATGTCATCAGGAACTGAAGGTCCTAGATATTTTTATACTAGAATATAATATTAGATTACAGTTATCCACTATCTTCCCTAAATGGGGGAAATCAGCAGCCAGCTGCAGATGGAAGCACACATATATGCAAACAGATAAGCAAAAGTAAAAGTAGGATAAAGGACTAGCAAGGCCGGTTATACAACATTAGTACCTGCAGTACATCTACAGAGAGCTGAACGAACAATTTCCTTTTTATGGGGTAAAGAGTTCATTAAAAAAATTTTTAATTTTTAATTCCGGGTGCTAAAATGGGGGCATAATTTATATCAGTTCAGAAAAACAAAGTAGTTTTATTCTTTGAGTGAGTCATCAGTACTTGTTTGCCTTTTAAGCTGTAGGTTATTTTGTTGGATGAAAGTTTTGCTACGTTTCCTATTTAATTACATATTCATAATTAACTTACAAGTAAGGCTGTTTGTTTTTGGGTTTGTTTTGTTTTTTTCTACCAAATCCGATTTAATCATTTTTTTTCACTATTGAAGTTGCCAAAAACTAGATTTATTTCAATTCTCCCCTCTGGGAGGTGACCTTAATTCAAAGGGCAACAAAAATTCAGTCGTGCAACATGCTTGTAAAATAATCATGTTTAGCAACAAACAATTAAAATATAAACACTAAATGTTTGCAGCTGGTGGCTCTTTAATCAGTTATAAGCACACATCTAAGAACATGAAGTGAAGAACTGAACTGATGTCAGTCTGAGCCTTAAAGTCATAGGGATGTCATATTTAAATTTTAAATCATTATGGCTTAAACATGTATATAAATGTAATCTTTATTAGACCATATTGTCCCAAAAGTTTGAAAATTTCTATTTAAAAAAAAAAAAATCCTGTCTTAACATCTGTTTTTTTTTTCTTCGTTATCTTATTCAGTCCAGTTAGTTCTACGTCAGCCTAAACACCTAAATTCCAATCATATATCAACGGTCATCTGTCAATCACATTTTTTAGTGTCATAGCATCTTGACTCATATGTTTGCAGCTAATATACATCAACGGTTGAAATAAAATTTTCAGAATCATTTCCTTCCCATTGAGTTCCGTCCCAGTGTTCCGCGGGGATGGGCGTCTGTGTCTTCAGCAGGTAGAGCTAACAGAACTGGCAGCGTCAGCGAGGCAAGAGGCTCAAACATGTACGGGCTGGAAGCCTTCTACACCAAAACCAAGCTTCTGCCAGCTCTGGCGTCCTCTTCCACAACATCTTCGTCCCTCGCTTTCCTCTAAATAAAAAATGGATGGCCGGAGGAGACTCATCCACGACCTCCGACACTAAACTCTCCTCCTCTTGCATGTTTCCGCTGTCCATAGCGTTCCTTGACAGTGGCGTTGCTAAGTGCTACTTGGTCCCAATGTAATTTCCCATTGGGAACCTACTAGCACTAAAGGTGTTAACTGGTTAGCAAGATGCTTCCGAGACACCGACCACAACCAAACATACTTGTGAACCTTCCTCCACAACAATCCCACCCACTTGATAAACAACCGATCACATTCACTTTATTCACTTGCTTTAAAGTGGTTCACCAATCGGGAGAATTCGGAAATGCAACGGTTGGACAAGCTGCTTCCCTACAACTGTAAGATGTGTTTACACTGAAAGCGATTTGAGCGTAAAAAGCTCTTAAACGCTTGTCAATTTGTTTGAGGTTTCGATGCTCGGCATTCTGGTTGTTTATCTGCTCTGTTCTGTAGCTTCAACCTAGACAGCAGCTTGGCTTTACTTACTTTGAGTTGGAAAATTTGAACATATTTTTAGGCAACAAAAAGTCCACTTTCAAACATCATCAGTTCCTCAGGATTATCTAGTTCTTGTTCGTAGCTCCAGACCTCCAGCATACTGCCGGCCGGCAGCGCTGGTAATCCTCAGTCCTGCAAAAGATAACTTTACATTTTAGTGGCATCATAATCCTGATGAACTGACTGAATTGAGGTTGCTTTGAGGTGGACTTTCTTGCCTAGAAATTTGTTAAAACTATTTTTCCAACTCATCAAAGTAAATAAAGCCTGTACACCTTTCTTTATGGATGTTTGAGATCAGCCGGTTTTTCAGTGTAGTCCTGTTTCTCTCATTGTGACTGGCTGGATGTGCTCTCTTCATCCTTCTGACATGGGAGCTGGCTCGGGAGCTCATCTGCCTTCCTGTGTGTTTCCTGGAGGGTGCCGTCTGTGGAGCTGGTTGACAGTTGCCCTTTGTATCTATGCTTCTTTTCTATGTCTGCTTCTGTCTCCGTTGAACCCCCAGTCGGGCCTCAGCAGATGGGCGGTTTCTTCCAGTTAAAAGGTAGTTTTTCCTCTCCACTGTCGCTACAAGCATGCTTAGTGTGAGGGATTGCCTTCGAAGTTAATGAGTCGATGCAATCAACTTGTTTTTCTTAGATAGAAAAACTTTGAAATCAATTTCACTGTATGATCCTGGAGAACTGTAAAGTGCCTTGAGATGACATGTGTTATGAATTGGTGCTATATATATTAACTGAACTGAATTGAAATTAAAACCTCAACCTAAATCTAAATACAGGGTAAAGTAAATACTCAGGTTGTTTTGCTCCCAGTTTAAATATCTTCCATGATCTAAACAGAAAACTATCTCTCATGTAACCCATCTGTAGGACATGCACATGATTAGCATGATTAGCATGATTAGCTGCCCTCTAATACATGTGGTGTATTTTCTCCTTCTGGTAAAATTGTAGATGACCAATGATAAAGTTTTATTTTTAAGTTGAAACTCTCCAAAAGTTTGTTCCTTTTATTTTCCACGTCCCCTCTACTTTCACTTACATTTAAGAAAACATGGATTTCAAGGTACAGTAACACATAATTCAAGGTTTGTCAAACTCTAAGATAAAAACTGGACTGGTTGAGCTGGGGCCTAAACTCTTTATTTTACAGAAGTTTGTTTCCTTATAATTTTGACTTCTGTCGACTTTTGTTTTTTGAGTGAAGGAATGAAGATGTTAGGAGTGGGTCACAACTTGGAGCGCTGCAGAAACGGAAGTAGTTTGGTGTTGTTTACAACTTTAAGTTGCAGGCAAGACGAGCAGAAAAATGGCGAGATGAGTAATGTAACACGTGTACGTCTGCATTCCTGGAAAACCTGCTTGGTTGATTCACTTTAAGCACCATGACAGTGCGATGACATTAATTTATTCTCTCTCTGGTGATGTATTTGTAAAATCATCAAACAAATGTGTTAAGAGCTCATTATCGACCACTAAGAAGATGCAGAAGAAATGAAAACATTTAGACTTTTTTTTCAGGTCAAGGCATTTTATGAAATTTAAAAGAATTTGGTTAAATAAAAGGTTCAAGTTTTTGAAGCACGACGACATCTTCATGCTGAATATTCGGTTGTTACTTTTTATAACCGGTATTTTGTGTGTTAGTTTAGGTCTTAAAAAAAAAGGAACATTTGCTGAAAAAGCCTGTAGAGCAAGAAAACAAAAAATGCTTTTTAACTATAATAACCTCTTGAGTGAGTTTTCTTTCTTTTTTTTAGGTGTTACAGCTCAGCAGGTTTTGTCATGGTTTCAAAATCACTTCCTCTTCAACAGAAAACTTTATCTGTTTGGAAAAAAATAACGACATTATTTAATGAAGAGTTTGCTGCCAGTGTGATGGACAGGGGTTGACGTTAAAGATTTTTAAAGGGCAAGTGACTTTCACATTTCATTTGCCCAGAAACAATTTTTACTTGCCCAGTATAATGTTAAATAAATATAGTTCCTAATATTCATTTTTTTGTATATATATCAATGAAACATGTTTGTTTTTAATTATTTTTTGTAATTCAGTATTTTTTAAGTTTCCAGGTTCCTGGTGTGTATATGCATCGCTGTCAGATAATGAACTCAAGCCTACATTACCGTTAACATGCTTTTCAATCCTTCCTGCACATTCTTTTCAAACTAAACTTTGCTTTAAACTGTTCGCGTGGTTGGAAAAATATAAATTGTAATGTTGCAAATCTAAAAAACTTGGATAGGTTAAAACTTAAGATAAATAACAAGATAGAAGTCAATGTCACAAATGAATAACTTTTATTTTTAGAGTTATACAAGATAATACTATTAATATAATGTGACTTTTCTAGAGAATCATTATACATAGTTATTTTATACATAGTTTCCACAGTCTGACATCATTTCAGAATTCACTTTTAACTGACTCAGGATTAGTTTTCCTGACAAAAAATAAATGCAGCAACAAGACAATAATAACATAACAGGTCACCAATTCTAACATGTTTGGCTCTATAACATTTAAATGCACCTCTCCAATGTCTAAGAGGAAATTTAATGAACATTTTTAATGTATGACCTGCATCACTGTACAGAAGACTGCCATATGATATGATATTTACACTGTGCGCATGGCATATAATTATGCCAATTTTCCTAATCCCCTGACAAATAATTTTTATTCTAGGGTTATCTGGGTGGAGGGTAAAACAGCCTTGTTGTTTTAGCCTGCCAAGTCGGGGAAAAAACATGTCTGATCCCAGCGCCGGACAAAAATCACACCATCTGGCGGAAAATCCACGTGGCTTTTTGAAATCACGCAGCTTGTGGAGTCGTTTTCAGCGAATGTCAGTGATTTTAAAGTAATTTTGAGTAATAAATATTTTTTTTTCATTGCACTTGCCCGACGGGCAAAATGCAATGAAATTTGTACTCTCCCGACAATATTTACTTGCGAGCGTCAGGCGATGGTTAACATCGGTGCCCCGATGGAGGCTTTTTTTTTTTTCAGAGAAAGATAAAGTTTTTTTTTTTAATGATGAAGCCTTTTTAAAGATTGCTGACATCTCACCAAATATTTCTTTTGTTTTTTTGTTGTCTTTTTTTACATACTGAGAATTTAAATGTGACCATTTGAATAAGGAAATGTGCTTTCCATGTTTTCTTTCCCTCTGGGATGCAGCAGCTACTCTTTCACAGAGGAACCAAATATGTCTTAACGCTTAATGCCCCCCCCAAGCCCAATCCACACACATTCAGATTTCAGTTATAAATCAGACTGTGAGATATTATGGCACCAATGTCATGTTTCTGCTATCGGCATTAAAAAAACCTGGTTTGGTTTATTTATTGAGTCGCATAAAGAAAAAATCCTTAGCATGTGTGGGAATGGAGGGGATAATCACCTCTCTGTTCCTTAAAACTAAGAATGTTTTAACACTCAGGCGCCTTTCTGTCTCTTTCAGAGGACAAACACGTCTCATGGTCAAACGATGCAAACACGGGACACGTCCTGTAATCAGTCCCACTATCACAGCCAGCTATTTATTTAATACAGTTAACCTTACTTTCTATCCTTGAAACACTTTATTTTTTCATAATTTTCTGGAGCTTAGAAACAGAAATACAAAAAGCCTCAGTGTATTTTACCACCATTAGTTATTGGTTCTCCCTGTACTATTGATTAAACTATGTATTTGAGGCTAGCTGCTGAGCTAAGCAATTCAACTTAGTTTATTTCTATAGCACCAATTCACAACACGTCATCTCAATGCCACAAGATCATACAGTCAAATTGATTAAAGTTTTCTATATAAGGAAAAACAGTTGATTGCATCGACTCATTGACTCTGATGCAATTCCTCACAATAAGCATGCTTGTAGCGGCGACGAGTGGAGAGGAAAAAAACTCCTTTTAACAGGAGCAAGAAAACCTCCAGCAGAACCAGGCTCAGTGTGATCGGGCCATCTGCTGTAGAGGATCCACTGGGGTTCCTCAAGGAGACAGAAACAGAGACACAAAGGATGTCTAACTAATTACTCTAGGTAATAGGGGGTTTTCAGGTGACGCCACGCTCACGTGACTACTCAGCGCGCCCGCCATATTGGGTGGCAGCCTTAGGCAGTACAACAGTGAAAATGGGTGAAATCGTGTGTAATTGTTGGTTGCACGGCCCGTGGAAGGTGGAGATCAACAGCTCTTTCTATCGCATACCAGCCGTAAATCGTGAATCAATGTGAAAACACAAAACAGCTATCTGAACAACGCCGTCACCTATGGCTTTACACGGATATCCAGGTCCGAATTTGGAAGGTGTGAAGCTGGAATACGCCAGAGTCTGCAGTGCTCGCTTTGTCACAGGTAATTAACTGTCAAGCATTTAAAACATGTAAGAATATATTAATAATAGGGCTTGGGCGTCATGACGTATTACTTTCCGTGGCCGCAATGTTGACCGTCAGCGCCGGCCGCTTACTCCAGACTACTGCCTATGACTACCCGGGTACTGGACTCCCTCTCTCAGCCGTATTTTAATTTGATTAATTTCACCTTAACTTGAATTTCAACCAGCGGGAAAAGGCTCAATATGTGAGAAACCGAGGGTTTAGGGAGGTTTGGCAGTTAACGTTACTAACCAAACCTTTGGGGAAACACATAGCAGCTAGTTAAAAGTACATTACATGCCTGAGTGGTTGTTAGCACTAACGGTTAGCACTGTTTGCTGGCTTTATGAGCTGCAGCTCCTGAACCCATCCATTCGTGAAAATCTGCACATGAGACTGCCAAGGACTTGTTCGCGCACCGCCGGCCGTTAGCCACCTAGCATTGCAAGCCCTGCGTCGGATTGTTTACATTTTTTACCATCTTATTAAAACTCACCCCCGGTCCATGTGCGATGGCCGCATTTCCTTCATGTACATCACCTCGACATCTCGTAATCCAACCAGATGTGAACTGGTTGTGAGCCTCCTAGACCCTTATGCGCCCTCATTTCCTCCCAGAGTGTGCAGAGGGTTTTCACTGAACACCAGGTAATGAACTATGTCACCATGCTCTACATTTGGCCAATCATCTGGATTAGTGCTAAACAAGGCACCGTGGAGGGCATAGGGGTCCATATGGTCGATCACGCAACATTTCCTCAGATATGTTCCATGATCTGGTGGCTCTAGCGTGCTGGCGTACCTCTCCATTCGCGATATGATATATTTGATATCACGATAATATGCCACCCAAGATGGCGGACTGGGAGCTGGCCAGTGACGTCACTGAAAACCCCCTATTAAGGCAGCAGTTTAGGAATCCTCTAATGCAGGAACAAATGTTTAGCTGAGCTCTCAGATCTAATGCAGGTATTAGAGTACAAGATGGCGGCGTCAGGAGTGCAGTGATGTTCTAACACGCAGTGGCTGGAGCACCACAAGGTCATTGGACAGAGCTGAGAATAAGGAAAGGAAACCTAAGTAAGTTATCCACTCCCCTGAGGGATTACCCTAGTCCTAATCCTAACATTGTGGGAGGAAACCTAAACCTAAGGTGAGGGTTTAACTTCTTGTGATTGGGACCCACTTCCTGTGGTTTCTTTAGACTCAGGATTTATACTTCTATCATCGATTATAGAGTGGCGGGGCCCTTCCCCTGCAGTACGGTGCTCTTGTACCATAAAATAGACTTTTAAAAAACAAACAAAAAAACACTTTTCTAAAGGTTGGCTGCTGTCCGCGTTGTTCCATGTTATCATCTGCCATGGTTGCGTTTCTTCGCGCGTCTGCGTAGCAGGACGCAGAATAGTGACATTTGTCTAGTTTTAATGAGGTAGAGATGAGAGACTTAGCCGTACAGACACGGGTCACATTAGAAAAGATCAGATCTGTGCTGTTAGACCGTCATGAAAACATCCAATAGCAGTCACATTTGAACAAGAAAATCATATTTTCTCACTTCCAGCTGCAGTGCAAACATAACCTAAACGCCGTTTTTATTTTGCTACTTCTCTGCAGAGTCGACGTCAACAAAGATCGGAGTGTGAGTGCTAAGGAGATGCAACAATGGATCATGGAGAAGACGAAGGAGCACTTCAACAAGGCCATGAAGGAGAACAAAAACAGTTTCCAGGCCGTTGATCCCGATGGAGACGGTAATATTTGAGCCGTTTCTCTGATGAATACTTTAAACTTATTCCAGAGCTAAAGTGTATTTTGCCGTCCAGGTTTTGTTACGTGGGATGAATACAAAATCAAGTTTCTGGCCAGCAAAGGTTTTGATGAAAAAGAGATTGCTGATAAAATAAACAACAAGGAGGAGCTAAAACTGGACGAGGAGAGTAAGTGTAAAGCTTTGTTTTTATGCTTTATTGTTGGAAAGCTTTTAACTAATGTTTTTTTTTCTAATCTTTATCCTGCAGCTCAGGAGGTGTTGGAGAGCCTGAAGGACCGCTGGTTCCAGGCTGATAATCCGCCTGCTGATCAGCGGCTGGATGAGGAAGAGTTCCTGTCCTTCCTCCACCCTGAACACAGCAAAGGGATGCTCAGATACATGGTGAAGGAAATAGTGCGAGACTTGGGTAAATTTAAACCTTCTAAATCTGCACATCCTAAACCTGCTAGAAGCCATCATTGGACTTAATCCTGATGAGTTCAATGAATTACAAACATTTTACACTGAGAGGAAATCACATTTTACATCATTAGTTTCACCTTGAAAAGATGTAAATGTATTTTTTCAAAAGTTTACCATAAATGTTTTTCTTAAGTTACGAGGAATCCAACTTCCTGCTCTCTGAAAGTGTTTCATCTTCTGTCAGTCTTTCTGAATGTCTTTAAGTTTCTTTTTTTTGTGCTTTAGCTGATTTCTTATCTTCTCTGCTATCCTGTTTTCAGCCAATGACAACATAGTTGCGGCAACCGGCATCTTAAATTATGAGAAGTGGTCGATTAGGAAACGATTACATCCCTATTTTTAGCCATAAACCGTTTCAAAGTCCTGCCTTGATGTGGCAAGAAGTTAAAAGTAAAAAAAACACGACTGAGAGATGCATCATCCTTTAACTGATCAACTCTTTCATACGATTCTCCTTTAACACCTCTGAAGAATCTATGTTCTTTATTTTTTTAAGCCCATTTTTCTGTTTTTTTTTTTTTTTTTTTGATTTTCTTGAGTAATTTTTTTTTTATTAAAGAAGTGAAATCAAGACTCTTAAATGCTGTGTTTTCTATAGATTTATTAGGATGAGTTGTTTCCTCATCATTTGGGAAATTGAAAAAAATTCTCCAATTCCCGCCATACATTTCTTATGTTTGTCTCCGTAGGGAAAACACTTAATCCCCGTGAAACTACTGATTAGATGTGGAAATGTGTAAAAGTGCAATTGAGTCAGATAAAAGCATCAAAGTTCAGGCTGTTCGCCTTCTCCCTGTATAATGATCCATTAAACTGCAACCTAACCTGTCTTAGTAAATAAGTCTTTAAGTTAACTTGTCTTATCCAATTTACTATTGATATTATTTTCTTAAGTTATACTTTTTTAAAATCATTTAAACACAGCTGGGCAATGAATTGCATTTTTCTTTACTTGTTAAAGCTACAGTGTGTAACAATTACAGGGATATACAGTCAGAAATGTAATATATTATACATAACTATGTTATTTATCATCATCTCACGAAGCTCAGCCTCTTAACCTTAATATTTAGCGCTGCCTTAGAATTCGATTATTTATGGCACACCATAGGAGCGGGTCTCGCAGCCATGGAGGCAGACATCTTTAGCGCTTCTGACGGCGCCAGGACCAGCCAACAAACTAGCGTTGCGAGATGCTTCTTCCAATAATCTGGGTATATTTATTATCTTAGAAGTCTACATGAAATCTATACCCTACACAGACTAATGAGGAAATACTATCTGTAAAATATATGTATGTAAACAAACCTCATCACTTGTGAAGGTAGGTTAGGTGATGCTTGGACGTCGTGGAAGACATTTTGTCCCGTAACGCTCGCCCGTACTGTTGAAGGGGAGAAGCGGTGGGGAGAAGTTCATGTTGCTTGCGGTCTGCAGTCTGGACGCTAGATGTCGCTGAAAAGTTACACACTGTAGCTTTAACAAAATGCAAATTTCAAATCCAAGAGGTCCTGAATTGAACAATAGTAAGACTCCAACATTGTATCTGCAGCCCTTTAGGTGGCAGTAATGAGCTTAAAGTGGCTTTGCTGCATCACAGAAAAAAACTGATTTGCAGCTAGCACACAGATCTATGCGTGTAAGTAGAGCACATTTTCCTACATTGTTGTAGTAGAGATTTTTTATTTTGAGAATAAAGTTGTAATATTACGAGAATTAAATTGTAAAAAATACAAGAAAAAAGTCATCATACACCCATTTCAGAAAGAAAGCTTTGAGCTCTGACCAGCATATGGCGGCCGACCAGCTCCACCAATCAGCAACCTGAGTCCACTTTGACATGCTGCTGATGCTGGTGCTAAAAGATTTCCTTATTTGTGAAACTGATGCCAAACTATAACTTTACATGATATTGACATTCCTCATTTTTAGGGAAGAAAGTGCTTCTTGTAAAAGTTGTCATAAAATATACCTTTATTCTCATAATTGTAATGACTTTATTCTCTTAATGTTATGACTTTATTCTCATAAACTTATGACTTTATTCTGATAATTTTATGACTTTATTCTGGTAATGTTACTACTTTATTCTCGAAAGTTACTACTTTATTTTTGTAATGTTCCGACTTTATTCTCATAATTTTTATACTTTATTCTCATAAATTTATGACTATTCTCGATTATGACTTTATTCTTGTAAATTTATTAATTTGTTCTCGTAATGTTACCACTTTATTGTCGTAATGTTACGACTTTGTTCTTGTAATGTTACTTCTTTATTCTCCTAATGTTCCGACTTTATTCACTTAATGTTCCGACTTTATTCGCTTAATGTTTCGACTTTATTCGCTTAATGTTCCGACTTTAATCTCCTAATTTTCCGACTTTGTTCTCGTAATGTTCCGACTTTGTTCGCGTAATGTTCCGACTTTGTTCACGTAATGTTCCGACTTTGTTCGCGTAATGTTCCGACTTTATTCGCGTAATTTTCCGACTTTATTCGCGTAATGTTCCGACTTTATTCGCGTAATGTTCCGACTTTGTTCTCGTAATGTTCCGACTTTGTTCTCGTAATGTTCCGATTTGTTCTCGTAATGTTCCGACTTTGTTCGCGTAATGTTCCGACTTTGTTCGCGTAATGTTCCGACTTTGTTCGCGTAATGTTCCGACTTTGTTCGCGTAATGTTACAACTTTAATCTCATAATGTTACGACTTTATTCTCATAATGTTATGACTTTATTCTCAAAATAGAAAAAGAAAATCTCTAGCCTGGCCCTAATACTCCGTCGTATTGTAAGACATTGGACTCTGGATATGGAGTGAATTTTGTTACATTATTGTTGCAAGCAAGGATGATGTTTTATAGATGGAAATTTGTTTTAAAAAAGAAATCCAGAAATAGAATTTTGATAAAAACCTTTTAAGTGTAACTTTGATGTTTTAACATATTTCATTTTTTCATACTTTATATTTTTTTCTGATTTTATTTTTACAAATGTATCTTTTCCAGAGGTAGTTTTATGAATTACATTCTTTTAAAACTGTATTTATCAGACCATATTGTCTTCACTTCTGGTGATGAGTTTTCCTCTGCAGTAAAGTGTAAAGACGCATCTGAATAAACCCTGTGAATGAAACCAGATTTTAAGCGCTGCTGCTGATTTAATGTTACTGGATAAAACTATGCTGAGGGGAAAGTTTCCTGTTTCCCTGCAGACCAGGACAGCGACTGGAAACTGACCCTGTCAGAGTTCATCTCTCTACCCGTGGGCACAGTGGAGAACCAGCAGGGCCAGGACATCGACGACGACTGGGTCAAAGAGAGGAAGAAGGAGTTTGAGGAAGTCATCGACTCGAACCACGATGGGATCGTGACCATGAACGAACTGGAGGTGAGTCACAGCGAGGCGACATAGAGTCGCTGTCTGGAACATTTCTGCAGATAAAATGCTTCAAATAGCTTCTGTTCTAATGATTTTTTTTCATCAGGAATTTGAAAACAACCAGCCTCCTGCCTTTTTACCATGGCCACAGAGAAAACAACACTTTTTTAATTGAGCAAATTGATCATACGACTGGAATAATGAAGAAATAACATTTCCTCATTCATATTCGTTCAGTTCTCAGATCTCTGTGATGCTCACACATTTTTTTCGTGTTTTTTTGTTTTAAATCCTTTTTGTTGTAGATTTAGTTTTTCCAACTGTTAAAATGCAGCAGTCAGCTTCCACTGATGTGTCAGACTGCTTTCTTTTTTTTTTTTAAAGAAATGTAAACAAGCAATCAGTTGTGACACAATATTTAGACACTAGAAGGCCCTAGATGATTAACCTGACTCCGCCAGATGGATTTGCTCCGCATATCCATCTGGAAACCTTCGGTTGAAGTAATTTTGGGAAGGGGCGAAAATACTGGTTAGCTGATTGGCCTATGTTGGTGATAGACGGGCCAAATAAACCAATCAGATCAACGAAGCATATGACGTACTAACAGAGCGACGATGAAGAGGAGCCAATTGTTAGATGAAACTCTTTCTGAAACCAATCGGGAGAAGAGCAAAAACATCTTTTCCTCTGAGAAAAGCCTCCAGAGCAGTGTTTTGCTCTTCTTTCAGTGAAGAAATACTCTGTAATTCCGATAAAACTTGCTTGATAGCCACGCTAACGCTAGTTTCATCGGCTGAAGCCGCCATGTTCTTTAGACTGAACGGTCGCGTTTCTCGTTGCGTCACACCTCAACCCGCCTCAAAGCCAACGCTGATTGGACGTTCGTTTGGTGAACGGCTCCAAATTTTCTTTAACGGAGAGTCTCCAGACTGATCTGCGAGTTAAACCTTGAAAGCTCGCGAGATCAGGAATGGTCTCACGCGGCTACTAGATGATGTCATCACCTGTCAGATTAGGCATGCTAAAGCGGAAACATGAATTAATCCAGAGTCTGGTCCAGGATTATTTACATTGTTTAATGAACTTTATAAGTTTCTGTTTGTATACATAAACACTTTCTTAACTTTATAAGTTATCACCTTAATATTTCCCTTTCAACTACCTGTTTAAAGGTAGGTTTAAAACCTCTCATAGTGCTCAATGATGGATAAGGCTTAAAACAGAGCTACACATGGTCAGACAGTATGTCACAGTGACTGTTAATCTATTAATGATTAATATTTTACATTTCTGTACACTGGAAATCATCTTTTTCATTCAGTAACCTAATGGGTTTCTGTTATGTTACAACTTATTCTTCACATCTAGTTTAAAAAAAACATTATTTGTTCATTTAGTGACTGATTAACTCAGCTTGTACAAAAAACTGTTGAAATGTTTTTTTTTTTTTTTTTTTTACACCATAATTTTTAAAAAAAAAAAAAAAAAAAAAAACACAAAACATTAAAGGTATAGTGGAGGATTTTCAGGAATCTTTGAAAAGACCCTCCCTCTCCACCAAGCACCTGCACAACTGTGTAACCGAACCTCTGCGCTAAATCCCTCAGTTATTATATAGAGCGAGGACTTTATAGCGAACTCGGTTAACTGACCGTCCAGACAGATATGATCATTGCTTATTGCTCCCCGTTAGTAACTTCCACTGCACGTTGCCTGCGCCCCATATTTGTTGGCCAGGCACTGTGTCAGCAAATCCCATAATGCTGTCTGAGGAGAGCTCTCCATGCAAAGCATTCTGGGGATATATCATCTGCCTCTTCTGAGGCCTTTCTTTTCTTCTCGCATACACTTTGAGACACTTTTTTCTCTTACGTACCCTCGGCCATTTTCAAATAACCGCGGTGAAAAAGGTGAACTTCAATGACTGACGGAAACCGTAGCTCACCACAGATATCGAAAAAGATGGCTGAAAAAGATAGCTAACGGGGCCAGTACGCATGCGACCTTACGTTAACATATCAGCACACGATGATTGACAGTTAGGAGGACCACGCATTTAGATGATCCACCCTGGAAGTAAAAGATCCTCCTCTACATTTAAGTGCCTGTTTTAAAAGAAACGACCTATTAATTTAATCCTCGTTTTGATTAGTAAGATTTCTAAACTTAAGATTATTTTATTATGGTTAATAACTTTCCTCCTAAGTTTTTTTTTTTATCGTGGAAGCTTTCTAACATATATATACACTACAGTTCAAAAGTTTGGGGTCATATTGAAATTTTATTATTTTTGAAGGAAAAGCACTGTACTTTTCAATGAAGATAACTTTAAACTAGTCTTAACTTTAAAGAAATACACTCTATACATTGCTAAGGTGGTAAATGACTATTCTAGCTGCAAATGTCTGGTTTTTGGTGCAATATCTACATAGGTGTATAGAGGCCCATTTCCAGCAACTATCACTCCAGTGTTCTAATGGTACAATGTGTTTGCTCATTGGCTCAGAAGGCTGATTGATCATTAGAAAACCCTTGTGCAATCATGTTCACACATCTGAAAACAGTTTAGCTCGTTACAGAAGCTACAAAACTGACCTTCCTTTGAGCAGATTGAGTTTCTGGAGCATCACATTTGTGGGGTCAATTAAACGCTGAAAGTGGCCAGAAAAAGAGAACTTTCATCTGAAACTTGACAGTCTATTCTTGTTCTTAGAAATGAAGGCTATTCCACGCGAGAAATTGCTAAGAAATTGAAGATTTCCTACAACGGTGTATACTGCTCCCTTCAGAGAAAAGCACAAACAGGCTGTAACCAGAGTAGAAAAAGAAGTGGGAGGCCGTGTTGCACAACTGAGCAAGAAGATAAGAACATTAGAGTCTCTAGATTGAGAAACAAACGCCTCACAGGTCCCTAACTGGCATCTTCATTAAATAGTACCTGCAGTAGCCTGTTTGTGTTCTCCTCTGAAGGGAGTAGTCAGGTCACTTCGCCTGCTGACAGCTAATCCTCGTTTGTTTGTTTCTCCAGGAATACATGGACCCAATGAACGAGCACAACGCCCTGAACGAGGCCAAGCAGATGATCGCCGTGGCGGATGAGAACCAGAACCGCCACCTGGAGCTGGAAGAAATCCTCAGGTACAGCGAATACTTCACCGGCAGCAAGCTCATGGATTACGCCAGAAACGTGCACGAAGAATTCTGAACACTGAAAAGACTTCTCCACACGCGCCACCTCCGAGATCTGCTTCAGGGACGTGGTGACGTGGCGTTCTACTGTCTACTGTTCTACGGTTTCCTGTTTAGTCCATCAGCTCCCCCTCCCAACATGAAAGCTAACGCGGCCTACAAATTATTCACAAACAGAAGAGGATTTTTGGGTATTACTCTCAGAATTGTGAAATGTGTGTATATGATGAAGTTTAGCTCAGACGATCCAGTTTGTTTTGGCTGGTGCAGCCATTTAACCAGCCTGTCTGTATTCACTGTAAATATCTATATTTGTTCTATAGAGATACAGCGGTGCTGGGTATGCTTTAGATAGCCAGTCTCATTAATTAGTCATTCCTCAATCCAGCGTATCGTTTTCTAAAATAAATTTGATTGCAGCAATATTCAGATTGATTGGAAATGTGTTAATATTCCTAGAAGCTGTGTGATGTTCATTACATAGATCCTCATTCAAAGCTCATTGGCTTGGACTAGTTATTTGCACAAAGAAATTAATATATGAGTGGTTCGATGAACATAAAGTAACAGGTTTCACTGATGACCGAACCGCACCTGAATGCAACACGGCTGTTCCCTTTGGACAGCAAGCAGCTCGTCGTCTGTGTTTTTATTCATGTGGATGAAGATGGATTTTATTTATTGACCTGTTTCAACTTTGAATGTTTAAATGCCTTGCACATATCTACTGCAGGTGTCCTTGTGTTGGTTTCTAATAATTATTTCGGTTCGTGTGGATTTTATTTGGTAGTTCTGTTTCTTGTTTTTACATGCATGGAGAAAAGAAAAATCAAAGGTATTTGTGGAACATCTGGGATCCGGCTGCTGGCTTTGCTTTCCTCGGTCTGATTGTAAAATAAGATTTCTAAAACAGAATGTGACGGCTTTATAAAATGTTCTACAGGTAAACAGGAGAACAATAAATGTTTCTTAACAACAAGAATGTGGATGGCTTTATACGTTGATTTGTTTTGTAAAAGAAATACTTTGAAATGGTCTGAAATAAGTTTTTTTTCAGGAAGAACGTGTGTTCTTATGTTCTTTAATCCAGGGCTTTTAATTTGTTTAAAAAATCTTAAATCTATTAAATATTGCTTGAAACTGAACTTTCAAGATTAATTCATATACATTGGTACCTAAGACACACAAAATCATTTATCCAAGGCATTAATTTACAGTTAATTAGCGTTGATGTTTAATGTTAGGATTTTCTACCCTCTCTTGTTTTTTCTCCAGGATAATTTAAGCTAACTTGGTTACGATGATGATCTATGTGGTTTTGCCTCTTTATTTTTATATGAATCTATAGATCATAATCAAGGAGTAGTTTTTACTCTAGGTATGTTTTTATTTAACTCTTGGGGCCTTAAATGTGTTTTTTGTTCTTATACATCAATGTGTTGCATATATTCTGACTTTTCCGTCTAATTTGATCTTAATCCTACAGAATCAAAATCCTTGGATTAGTAAGAAGTCTCACTTTTGTCAAATTATGTCAAGCTATAATTCTGAGATTAAAGTCAGCATTTTGACATTTTCCCCACAGATTTATCTGATTAAAAATAATTTTTTTCTGATTAAAGCTAAAAGTCAGGGGCTTGGTGCAGGGGATTAGCGCGTTACCCATGTAGAGAGGCTTTAGCCAACGCGGTTGTAGCAGGTTGGAGTCGCTGCATGTCTTCCCCCTTCCCTCCATTCCTGTTTCATATCTGCCTAATTTCCTGAGGCCACTAATGCCTGAAAATTTTTTATTTATGTTTTTTTTTTCACCTTTCATTTTCATTCACCTTTTTGCCATCCAGAATCCTGTAAAGTGAGAATTCTGATTTTTTTTTTTTTCTGACTTCTAAGATTAAAAGCGTGATTTTAAATAACAATTTTGGACATCGGTCAGAATTCTGAGAGTAAATTTGGAATTCTGTATTTTTTTTCTCGATCCTATAATTGGTTAACCTGACTCCGACGGAAACCTTCGGTTGAAGTAATTTTGGGAAGGGGTGAAAATACTGGTTAGCTGATTGGCCT
>JAGKQL010000065.1:3885778-3931190 GCA_018398635.1 Cyprinodon brontotheroides | reverse complement strand
AGTAGAAAATGAAGGCTAATCATGTTTTGGGTGTACTATTCCTTTAATATCAGCTGCCTGTTGCGCGTCAGCACAGTTTTCCCCAGTAGTTTATCTAATTAGGACAGTTCCTCTGTCTGGATATACAGCTATAATCTTCATACATGTACATGGCCAAATATTTAGGAATGGGAATGAGAGCTGACGTCCTTCAGCTAAGAACAAAATGTAATATTTTGTGAGGCTGGAGCCATGGATGTCTCCTTCCTGCTGACATGGAAGATGTATAAATGGCTTCTTTAACTGTTAAAAACTTCTCTAATCTGAAAGGTAAGATTACAATTTCTATCAAAATCTGTTGTCATGCCTCATGGTTATTAAGTACATATATGTTAAGAAGTGTTATTTATAGAATTTGTCCCGAGTGATCTCTTTTCAGGAAAAGCAGAACTGGAGAGAGAACGCTTCAGGTGTAGACAGAGCTTTACATCTTAGTCTGGTAGCTCCACTGATTCTGCTTGTAAAGGCGGGGAGGAGGAATGGCCCTTCGAGCTTTACACGCTTTTGCGTGTGGCTACGTCACTGCTGGAAGATGGCAGGAGGGAGGGGTTACTACATTTGGGCAAAAATGGCGGCTCTCGGACTAACGAATTACAATAAAATTTTTTGTTTCATTTTTTTACTGATTAACACTAAATACATTAAATCACCACAAATGACTTAGTTTTAGATATAGATAATGATCCACTAATTATTCATTGCTGACCGGACTTTTCCTTTAAAGGTATCTAAATTCAGTTCACTGACTCACATTAAAATTCAAAATTTATTTTGTAAAACCCTCACTAAAGCATAACCTACATGATTCAAATGACAAAAAAAATTAAATAAAAAATCAAACATAAAACTAAAATTTAGTTAAACAAATATGAATACGATCTGTATGATCTGGTTGAACTGTAAAGTGCCTTGATATGACACGTGTTGTGAATTGGCACTATAGAAATAAACTGAATTGAATAAAATCTGAGAAAAATGCAAAATTATTCAAAACATTTTTTTTGTTAGGACGTTTTTCAGTTTTATTTCTAAGATTAAAATAGTATTTGCAATTGTTTTTCAAATTTCCATTTAGCAAATGTATTTTTTTTTTTTTTTTGCAACAATAATGGAACAAAAATCATTCCATATTTCACCTCATCCTGCTTCAAACTCCTCAGCGTTTGGTTCTTTGGTCTGAACAAAGCCGAGAGTTCACTTATGTTCTCCCACAGACATCTGGAGTCCTTACGTTAAATAAGTTAAATGTGGACCCTTTAGTTCAAAAAGGTAACTGGCTGCGATCAATTTTATTCAACAAACAAGGTTTGAAAACTAATAGTGTGTCCTTTTGTTTCCTGATTATGTAACCCAATGCTTTCTATGGTTTAATGGAGTAAAAACCAAGTAAGATCATATTTTTCCCCAGTCCAGGCAGAATGAGACCAATGTAAAAAAGTTGGATGGTTACTATGGTGATGGGATTGTCGCCGCTGCTACCTGACTGAGGTTGAGGGGCTGAGATCTGCTGGACGCCACCCGCTGATGACGATCGGCGGTGGAATCCCCGGACCTGCAGGACGATTGGGCAGACGCCTTCTTGGACTTTGCAGAGACGCCAGCTGCCTGATCTGTTGGTTCAGAACCAGAGATGAGAGAAAAATCAGGCAGTGGATTGAAGATTAAAAAAACGCAGTTTTGGGGGGATAAAATATTTGAAATGGACCTAAAGCTGCGGTGGACTTGCTGGCTGAGCTCTCCACGGGTTGAGTCTTCACCGAGGGCATGACGATGGCCAGAGACTTGGAGGGCTGCGAGTTGGTCTCAGGCCTCAGGGGGCTGCTGTTGCTGGAAGAGTCCGAGTCATGGGAGTCGTGCACCGTCACGCAGCTGATCACGTTTGTTCTCTGGCTCGTTCCAGAGCTGCAGGAGAACAGAAAAATCTCCATTTATCCATCGCATTAAAAGAAAAGCCATACGCAGCAAAAATCACACAACATAAAAGCTATTTAGACTCTTTAGAGAGAACTCTAACAAAAACAAAATAAAAGGAAAGTCCTGCAGCTGGAATTGTTATTAAATTATCAATGCGTCATTTTCTTTCCACTTATGAAAAACTTTCTATTTTTGCAAATCGGTAAAATGAAGCTTTGCTTTTAGCTCACCAGGCAGCCATGACCTTTGTCTCACCCTCGTCCTCCGAGTCACTGTGAATGGTGATGATGCTGACGGCGGGGCTCGGCGTGTCGGAGATGATGATCGGCTGAGACTGGTCACCGGGGAGAGAAGCGCTGTGGACGACAGTGGAGACCGATTGCAGCCTGAGAAGGAAGGAAGATGAGGGAGGGTGATGCATTTAGTTTCCCCCTATGATGCAATATCTCTGTAGCTCTGACCTCTAAAGTTTTCACTGTCCTCAAAAACCTGCATCATACGTTATTGTTGCATAACTTAAAATAGTTTACAAAAATCCATGAATTCCATTACAAAATATATTCTCCGTATGTTAGTTATAGCCGGCGATGTTATGAGATGAGCGAGGCTTCAAGGTGTGTGTGTCGAGTCATAGAAGGGCTCTTCATTTGGGGGAGGAGCCAAAATAGATGACATCCAAAGCCTATGGGAGAATTATCCTGCCATAATGCAAGAGCACATAGTTGGGAATTTGAGAAAAGAATTTAATCTTCTTGCACTCCAAAACTTATAATGGATGAGGATGAGTGCGCCCTAGCAGCTCTGTATTGCCTAGGGGGCCATTTGTATTGTAACAAGTTGCGAATTTGTTGTCTGAGCAGTACTGGGTGTGCCTGTGATAAACCTTACCGACAATAAATTGGCTTTTTAATTTAAAAGCTATTAAAATAAGGAGCTGAAAAACAACAACAATCAGGAAGATAAAAAAAGGAAAATAAAGGCAGATTCAAGAATCACCTATGAAAAGTCACTTAATTTCCTGCTGGAGGCAGAATTAGCATCCGCCCCGACCTTGTTCTTTTTCTGACCTGCTGCAAATTTTATGCAAACTGTTCACATCACGTCACCCCTGAAAATGGATAGCTTTTAAATTAAAAAGGCCATTTATTGTCGGGTAAGGTAATCCTCAATAGAGCTAGACAAGCCGCCATCTCTTTCCAAGCGGCTGTCGCTCTCTATTGGCTGGAAAGGCTGTTGTACGCATCATCCCATCCAATTCCGAGAGAGAGCAAAAAAATCCTGCTAAAGCAGAGCCACGGGTTTGCAGCTTAACTGAGACTTCAGCAGAGCGCTACTTGTTAAGAGAAGGAGGCAAGCAAGCTTAGGAGAGAAAATATCTGTGCAAGAAGCATTAAATCTGGAGAGAAGAAACAAAGATTTGAGAGAGAAGAGAAAAAATATTTGAGAGAGAGCGCAGCGCATGTTTTGAGTGTGAGCATTATAAGTTTTGAGTAAATCAAGATGAGAAATTCTTTTCTCAAATTGAAATGATGTTTGCTCTTGCATTATGGCAGGATAATTCTCCCCATACAAGGGATTGTATTTCCAAATACCACGTGAGCGCTTCGGGCAGAGGTTCAGCTCGCCTGGCACTTTTAAACAGCCTCTGTATTCAGTGAAGAGGTGGGAGTTTGTAGCAGAGTTGCTAGAGTTTGGATAATAGATTGGTTGTTTTTCCAACTAATCTAGTTAGTTAAAACTATTTTGGTTAGATCCAACAATGTAATGATCAAAATCTGAGCAGACTACTGGTTACAGTTGTAACATTAGTGTGATGTAGTTTTGCTTTCTTGTACGCTGTCAACTTGCTAATATAATTAACTATATGACATTGACTGCCATCCCTGAGGTTGGTGGTTCGAAACCTACCTCATGCTACGTTCAGACCGCCAGCAGCAAGAGCAGCAAAAACCCCCGTGCTGCTTCATTTTCGATACTTGTACAAGCTTAGTTCTGACGTGCGGCTGAAGCATCTTTGCTGCTCCAGCTGCGCGGTGGTAAAGTGGGTCTGATGCGCATTAAGAGGAGCTACCCTATCATTTCTTTTCCTGTAACAATGGCAGCCATACTTGATGTAATCAGTGGGTTAAAAACTAAACTTTAATATGTTTTTAAGTGAGAAAGTCCACCTGAAAACTTAAGTCCGTTCATCACCATCCTGCCTTCAAATATTGTTTCGCTGTCAGAGCTGCTCAGACCCCATACACATACGGCTGCGCTGTCAGCCGAATCCTTATTCAACAGCAGCCTCTGGCCTGGTAAGCCTCTTGGCGTTTTTGCACTGGCGGCTGGAAGGTTATTTTCATGTACGTAATCGAAAACTGCAGGCACCAGGATAATAACAGCGAACATGTTTTGCTGGCAGATTTCGCCATTTTAAGTTAATCTAGGCGTTAATAAACTGTTGTTGTGATGTGTATCAACAGATGTGTCATCTCTGCAGATCAGCTACTCTGATTGGTTGATGTGGCGGCGTCGAATAGCCAACTCCATTAGTCTGCTGTGTTTGCAGCTGCGTCAGATGCTCAGAGCAGCGCCGCATGCGTCTTTGCTGCACCTTGATGCGTCCGCGTCAACGCGTCTACTTTGCCTGGAAACTAGCTGCTCCTGCTGCGCTTTGCTGCTTAATGCTACGTTCAATATCGACTAAAGCAGGCCGCGACAGTGAAGCAGCGATTTTACACGTGCAAAGTCAATGGTTGTAGCATACCATCAAGGCGCAGCAAAGTTAACACCCTCACACTGTTTTGAGCAGCAGAAGCTGCTTTCGAGGATGGAAAAATTTAACTTTTTGCTGCTCTCTCCTCGTAAGCTACCGTGTCAACCAATCAGAGAAGCTGATCTGGGAGTGAAGCCAGGAGAGAGACACAGAGCTGATGATACAGAAGCGCGGTGATCACCCCTCTGAAAGTTTATCAATGCATAAATTAACTTAAATGCAGAAATCTGATGGCAGAATATGTTCGCTTTTATTATCCTGCTGCATGCAGTTTAGGGATTATTTAGATGAAAAACACCTGCCAGCTGCCGCGGTGAACCGCGAAGAGGCGACTGCTGTTGAATGGATTACTACTGTTGGCGCACGCTGGTATGTGGGGGTTCGAGCGGCTCCGACGTGAAATAATATTAGAAGGCAGGATGATAATCTGAATGAACTGACTGCACTGATTAAGTTTTCAAGTAGATTTTCTCACTTAAACACATAATAAAACTACTTTATTCTTCACTTTCGATCACAGCAAATATAGCTGCGGAGGCAAAGAAAGGATAGGTCAAACAGACAGTGGCCAGCGTCAGACACACTTTTGCATCAAGCAGCCAGAGCAGCAAAGCTGCTTCATCCGCACGTCAGAAATCCAACTGGTACAAGCAGCAAAAGGAAGCAGCGAAGCAGCGATTTTTGCTGCTTTTGCTCGCGTGGCGTGAACGTAGCATTAGGTCTGAACTAGGGCTGCAACTAACGATTATTTTAAAAATCGATGAATCGGACGATTATTTTTTCGATTAATCGATGAATCGGACAAAAATATTTTTATATTTTATACTCTTTATTCCAAAATAAAACATTTTAGACAGAACAAACAAGCACACAAGTACAGGTTGCTCATTAACTGTACTGGTGCTATATGAAAAAATAAATGTTTGTGTTAAAACTACGCTAACAACTTGCATGAGAAATGTAGCTGTACATCCACAAAAATATAGGGTACTTTTGTTTCATAAAGCGCAAAAAGACATTTTTGTTTTAAAAGCCCTAAGGGGTTCAAACAATAGCCCCCATTTCAACAAATGAGTTTTTTAGACTAGAAGAGTTCTGCCTTTTAAGACAGGAAAGTATAGCAGTTAAAGTTGCTACTTGAGAAAATACTGAACCATAGAGATAAAAATAGCCCTGTGATTCAAATTATAAATTGTATTTGGAATAAAATGAGAGAACTAGGGGGCTTAAAACACATCCTCCTCAAAGACAGATATTTACATGGGAATGTGGCAGATAATTAATTGACATATTACTGATCTTGCTGGATTTTATTCTGCTTTACTTCCATAAATTGCAGGATCCTCTTTACTTTATCTTTGCCAGAAGATTTAAACTTTAAAAGCCTTGCCCTCATAATTTGTAAGTTAATTTATTTATAAAGTAAATGTAAACGCTGCTTAAGCTAATTCAAATGAAATTAAAATTAAAATAAGTAGCCAACCTTATCACTGTCTGTAACCTACTAACACGTTGTAAGGAAAGCATCAGATGAGCTACCTGAGAAACTAACGCTACGTTTCCCCACTTTAAAACTAAACAAACATGGTGGTTCCGTGCCATGTTAATTTCTTTTGAAAAAAGTTGCATGTTACGACTTTTTTCGCTTTACAAAGCGCGAAGGCTATTTTAATTATTGTGATCAATTGGCCCGTCAATCCCGGCGCATGCAGCCGCTTCATTTGCAGTCTGGATGCTGAGGCTCTGACTGCAGCGCTGAGAGGACTCCTGCGGAAAAACGCTGTTGGGAATGGGGGAGGCGCCCAACGGCAGAGTAGGAAGCGATACATGCTGTCACGTAAGAGTCTCCAAAAGCCGCCAGTGACACCGAAAAAAGTCGCCAGATTTGTCGCTAGTCGCCTTTTTGAAAAATAGTCGCTGGAGGGGTCTGAAAAGTCGCTGAGTAGGCAACACTGCACCCGCGGCGCTGGCTCGCTCTGCCGTATTTTTTTCTTCCTCTTTCAGTCAAGAGGCAGTGATGGCGGCGCCGGCGGATGACGCAATAATCGCTGGGACAATAACTAATCGATGATGAAATTCGCTGCCAACGCTTTTAAAAGTCGATTTTATCGATTTTATCGATTAGTTGTTGCAGCCCTAGTCTGAACGTAGCATCAGACTTTGAAAGTTGTGATAAAACACAACAAGTATTTCGGCTAATTTGAGTAATTTGTATTGGTTTGTCCCTGTACAAATATAGATTTGTTGTTTATATAGATTGGGTAAAAATACTGCCAAAAGATTGGTTGAAAATATAACTTGCAACCCGATTATAACCAAAAACTGTGGAAAAACTATTCTGTTTGAATAAAAAAGACTATTTATTTATACTATTCCGATGCGATGTTCTATATAATGTTTTACTGTAAGAACCTGAACTTGCAATAAAAAAGAAGAAAAAAAGAAAACAAAAAAGAAAAAAGAACCTGAACTTCTTGATAATCTAAATATTTCAGCGTGCATGTATGTAATTTAGATAATTTAACGCAGCCATGTGACTGAGCTAGACTCGGTTACCTGGCTCTGCCGTCGCCATGTCGACCCTTCCATCTCTTGCCTTGTTGGGATCTTGCATGAGCGCCCCCTGAAGTGTGGTTCTGCACGCCGGTATGGCGGCTGGCACCGGAGTCCTGCTGGCTGCCTCCTTCGTACTGGTTGCCATGACGACCCCTAATTTTTCAGGGGGAAAAGCATGCATCACTTCATTTTATCCTTTTTTTTTTGGGATCTGTCGCATTGAACTATGAAGCAGTGACCCACCTCCATCCAGCGGCCTGTTGGCCATCAGACAGCGGAGCTCCGACAGGCGAATCGGGGACCACGGCCTGACCCGGGTTGTGGATGGACATGCCGGGCATCTGCTGCCAGGTGGAAGGGATGAGGATCTGCTGTGTCCCCGCTGGCCAGCCCTGCTACTCATTTATACATAAAAAAGGGGAGTTAGATGCAGACGTTCAGTTTGTTTACTGCAGCGGTTCTGAGGAAGAGATGGCTGTACCTGAGTCAGCATGCTGGGCTGGATGTGAAGAGACTGGGAGGACTGGTTTTGAGCCACTAAGGGTACAGAATTATCCATTCTCACGGGGTAACCTGAAGGCTTACTGGTAGTTTGGAGCCCTATGTGGAGATTAAATGCAGTTCATTTAGCAGGCTGTCAGTTCATTCAGCTCATGATCAGAAGGGTTAGTCCCTCACCCTGGATGGTGGGAGGGCAGACGATGAGCGTCTGCTGAAACGGTTCCGTCTGCGCACACAGCTGAGTCGGTCTGGTCTGCAGCGGGACGCTCTGCTGAGTCAGGCCTGGGATGTTGATGGTGGCCTGCTGATAGAGACCCGGCTGATAGTTGAGCAGTGGGACGTTGCTGCTGAGCGACAGCGACTGGCCTCCTGTTGACGCCATCTGAGAGCCACAACGGACGAAATTAAATGTTTCTTTATTTCCACCAGACAAACTTTAACATACTAAAGGATCAGTTTAGATTAAAGCAAATAAATGTGTCATTGCGGTCTAGTCAAAGCCCAGAACCAAAGTGCTTTTCAGTTTCTGCACTAATAAATTATTTTCTATTTTATTTATTTTAAACTATGAACCCTTTTGTCACACTTTTGGTCGGTTTATTAACAAGCATTGAAGTCTATGTGATGCTGCTAGTGAAGTCAGTAGGTTCACAGTTTAAACGCTCTCTGGCTTCACTTATAACAAGAAGAAGAGGATATTACTGATTAAAACATGAGCAGAGTAAAATTTTCCAGAGGCAGGTCAGAGAATATGTTCCCACCTGATTGTGTTGGTTCAGCTGGCTGCTGAACGTGACGGTGAGGTTGGCGGCTGCGCTCGGGGTGCTGCTGCTCGCAAACATGTTCTTCCCGTTCTCAAATGCGCTGCATCTACGTTTGCATATGTCCATGTTTTGGAAGCAAGACTTTACGCTGGTGGATAAAATAAAAACAGAAGAAAGAGAATGTTGTAGTCATGACTGTTGCCAATTTGCCGAATTTGTCGCTCTATCTAGCTATTTTTCAGACCCCTCTAACCAAGAAAGTAGGGATGCAGGATATAATCGGCCCCCTAACGGTATCGGCCTTAAAACTGAATATTTCCACATCGGCCACCCCACCGATATTTAACCCGATATTTGATCAGTTTCTGAGTTTCTAAAGTCTAAAAAAAAAAAATACTACTTCTTCTTCTTCCTCAAAAACTTCTTTTTACAGACTTAAAACTTCTAAAGACGAGGGAAAAATATTGATACATTAAAATATCACAATATCTTCATATATGCTGATATATTGCCATTTAAAAAACACCATCAATCAATCTCTTTGTACTAATGAAATATTGCTACTGCTGTCATACGTTATGCTATGAAATCCCCCTAAAATTCATGAAATTTTGCCATATTTTTATATGTTGATATATTGACGCGGGATCGATCTATTTTACTGGTGGACCATGATCTTCTTTT
Organism: Cyprinodon brontotheroides; assembly: GCA_018398635.1. Lineage (NCBI taxonomy): Eukaryota > Metazoa > Chordata > Actinopteri > Cyprinodontiformes > Cyprinodontidae > Cyprinodon > Cyprinodon brontotheroides. Next base: position 3,921,974 of record JAGKQL010000065.1, on the reverse strand, counting down.
GAAGCGATTACAAAGAATAGGCTTTAGTGATACTGTACTACGGTGGTTTTCAAATTACCTTAATGATAGAACGCAGTGTATTGTAATTGATAACTATACCTCAACATCATTAGAAGTTACAATGGGGGTCCCACAAGGGTCAGTTTTGGGTCCAATTTTATTTTCTCTTTATATAAATGACTTGGGTAAGGACCTAAAGACAGCAAAAGTGCATCTTTATGCAGATGACACTATTTTGTACACCACAGCTTCATCAGTGAATGCTGCGTTTGCACAATTGCAGTCTGCTTTTAATCATGTACAAACATTTCTTATTGAATTAAAGTTGGTACTGAATGCTAAAAAACTAAAACAATGACATTCACACATTCACGATCCTCACCTAACATTAGTGTTTCAACACAGGATGGCACTAAAATAGAAGGAGTATCATCTTACAAGTATTTAGGCATCTGGTTGGATGATAAGATGTCCTTTGGTGTCCATATTGAGAGCCTCTGTGAAACTAATACTCTGCGCGTTCACACGGGGAACATAAAAACATAAATCACGTCTGCTGCTTCATTTTTGCTGCGTTTGCCGCCAGTGAATTCTGCCCGCGTGCGTCTGAAGCAGCTTTGCTGCTCTCGCTATTTCTTGTGCCGTCCAAAAGTGGGTCTGAGCGTTGGCCGGCTTCAGCTATCCTTTCGCTGCCTTGCAGCTATATTTGCTGTGATCAGTGGGAATAAAGTAGTTTTAATATGTTTTAAGTGAGAAAAATACACCTGAAAACTTCATCCGTGCAGTCAGTTCATCCAGATTACAATCCTGCCTCCCAATATTATTTATTTCTGCCGGAGCGCGCCAGACCCCCACATACCGTGGTGCTCCGACAGAAGGAATCCATTCATCAGCAGCCTCTGGCTGGGTACGCCCTCTTCGCGGTTTATGGGCGGCTGGTAGGTGTTTTTCATCTAAATAATCCGATCTGCAGGCATCAGGATAATAAAGCGAACATATTCTGCGGCAGATGTATATATTTTTAAGTTAATTATGCGTTAATAAACTGTTTAAGGGGAGTAATCAGAAGCGGTCTGTGTCATCAGCTGTGTCTCTCTCCCAGCCAGCTTCAGATCAGCTTCTCTGATTGGTTGACGTAGCGTCGAGCAACAAAAATTCAATTTTTCCATCTCGAAAGCAGCAGCGCTGCTTTGGCGGCGCTGCCGCTGCCGCTGCCAGATGCAAAAACGCGCCCGGCACGCTGCTTCGCTGCTCGGAAGCAGCCTAAGGCGCTTGTTGCTCGAAAAGCGCCGCTGGACTTTTTTTGCTGCGCGTAGCCACGCGTCAACCATTGACTTTGCATGTAAACTCGCTGCTTCTGTCGGCGCCAGCTGCCCCGAATGAGCGCAGCATTAGACCAAAGTTGGTTTTTCTTTAGAATGAGGAAGTGCTCCCTATCTTAAGCGAGGAAAAGGCTAGTTCAGAGCACATTCCTGTCAGTGCTTGACTATGGGGATACACTGTATATTCATCCCAGTTTATTCTTACTTAAAAACTGGATGTACTGTACACTCTGCCTTCACGTTTTATCACAGGTGCATCAGCTAGGACTCACCACTGCACTCTCTATGAAACTGTACAGTGGTCTTCTCTTTACATGAGGAGAAAAATTCATGTACTGACTTTTATTATAAAGCCCTTATGGGTAAAACTACCTTTACATTTTTAATTTACTTTCCATTCAAAAAATGACTTACAGGACTTTGTCATCAGAAAAATACTTTTACATACTTTCCATTTACAAAAGGCTGAACTAGGAAAAACAGCATTTTTCATCATTTGCACCTAAAGCATGGAATGAACTTCAAACCACTTTAAATCTTGAAGTACTTCCATCCATAAAGTCTTTAAAGACCTGTTTAAAAATCAACTGACAGATGCAGCTGTTTTGGATGCCTTGTTTGCTGTTTGCTTTTGCCCTGTTGTATGCCCAATCTTGTTGTGTTGTGTTTAATTTTTGCCTAGAAATGATATGTAGCTGTGGTTGTCTTGTCTCCTGTGGTTTTATGTTAATGTAACTTTTAAGCACGCCTTCTTGGCAGGACTCCTGGAAGAAAAGAGTTACTTTAACTCAATGGGACTCCTGGTTAAATAAAGGTTAAATAAAAAAAATAAATGTACTAACAAAATCTCACAAAGAATTAGCAGAATATCACGAGAGTTTTGTAACAGAGCGATAATTTCCGCGAGATTTTTGAAAGTAAAATAGATTGATACCGTTTTAAAATCTATTTGATATCAGCATATGAAAATATATTTGAGTATATTATTTTTTAAAGTGTCAAAATGGATAACAAAACTGCTATTTTCAATGACCTACTTATTGCACATCCAGCTTTTAACGCCGGTATACGATATAGGTTGCTCCCGGCTACATGAGTTTTTAAAATATACGGCATATCGGATATCGGCCAAAATCCCAATATCGTGCATCCCAGAAGAAAGGGTCCAGGCGACCATTGAGCAGCGTTCCTAAGCACAGCTACTGTAAAAATGGTATTGGCAGCGTTCACAGGAGGAAACACTCAGCACTCCTCAGATTTCATCCTCATCATAATGTGAGCGAGAAGGTGAGTGATGGATCCTCCCTGCGTTCACGCCAACGCCCACAACCAACAAACATCCTAGCAGACATGAATCTGCTGTGACTGAAAACCTTCTTTCTTTCTTTGTGCATCATTTCAAGGGCATTACGCTGCCGTGCGTTATGTATAAATTAGGCTGTCCTTGGACATACACTCTGGACTCCTTATGAATACTCTATGTATACGCCCAAAATGAAAAAAATACATAGAAACTTCAGCGTACGCCTGCGTTTTAGGAGATTCTGGGACATCAGGCATACGCTGGCTAAATCAGCAAGGTGTGACAGGACCAGAGATGGGAAGTAACTAAGTAGAAATACTTCGTTACTGTACTCAAGTAGATTTTTCTGATATTTTTACTTTACTACTTATTTTTATGGCGACTTTTTACTTCTACTCCTTACATTTTTACACAAATATCTGTACTTTCTACTCCTTATATTTTAAAAAATTGGCTTCCGTTACTTTAGTTTTGAATCATTTCAATGGGTTACCGTTATTATTTTTCCGTCATCAATACCAAATTCAATTTAATTGAATGAGATCTACGTTACATTTGGCCTTTTACACTACAAGATGGTCGACAGATTGGTATTCATTAGCTGACAAATCATTGCAGCTTAATTAGCGGTGGCGTTAGCATATTAGCATGACGAGATGATTGAAAATAATAACGGAGATCTAGTCTATTGGCAGACATCCATTTAAAAATGTAGCGGCATGAAAAAAAGTGGTTTCTACTACTTTATACTTTAAGTAAATTTACAAGCCTGTACTGTTGTTACTTTTACTTGAGTAAAGAAGTTTAATCAGTACTTCACCTGCATTTTTTTTAACTTACAGTATCTGTACTTTTACTCAACGACGGAAAGTGAGTACTTTTGCCATCTCTGGACAGGACCCTAAGCTGCTGAGCGAACGCTGTCCAGTCTGTGGTGGACATCATTGCTCATGTAGTAATGTACACCAGTACTGCAGCGTATATCAAAACACCAGAAATGTGTTCAAATGTCGTATCTTATTGTATTAACTTAAATTGCGATACTTATCTATTCTGAATTGTTCTCAAGCTCTAAATTTGAGTTTTAATCACCGTCTTGCTGATGTTGAGGTTCCTCTCTCCTACGGCCGGATCAAAGCGTTAGCAAATATGCTAATAAGGTAGTGACCTTAGCTAACCTCTTTTAGGAAAGCTAGTTATGGTGTAGGTACAAGATCTACCTCAGGGCCCTGCCCCTTCTTATGATGTCATCATTCAGCAACTTCACACAGACAATTCTTCAACGTAAAAGTTCAAAAAAAAATCCACTGGACTTGGTTTCCCAGATTTAAAGACGCGTTTCACCACCTCCAGGAAGCTTTCTCAATTCAAATGTCTGGATCCTGGTGAGTGAGTTTGAGGCCCTCGGCCCACACGAAGTCAAAACGAACACGCAAACGCTGATATTTCCTCGTGAAAGACGGAGACGTAGGGTAAAATAAATGTGATCGTCCACACGTAATGCATGAAAACGCTGCAAAATGTATGCCAGGCCTGTAAGTGGCGCTTGTGGGTGCCAAAGCAAAATAAGCGACTCTAAATGTTGGGCATGCGCACTAATATTTATACATGGTTGCCCCTGGCGGTCCATTTTCGCGGGTTGCTTCAGTCAAATTCGGGTGCTGAACTATGTCGTTGATATTGCTCTGTTCTTCCTGGAGATATTCCAGAAGAAGAAGATTCTGTTGTAAGTCCGACAGCAGGGTGAGTAGCATTAGGGCAGCAACGGCGCGCCATTGTTGTTGTGATACTGGTCGCCATGCGCGTGTTTAGAGTATGCACGCTTATGACGCATGCGCAAAAAATCGCGGTTAGAGCGTAAAAGATGGAAACGCTAAAACGGCGTTTTGGAAATCTTCCCTCCCACTCTGAAGGCTGAATAAAAAAAAGATCGCTTACAGACCCCGAAGCGCCGGCTTTGTGTGGATGAGAGGCTGGTTTGGTGAAAAAATTTGTGCTGTTTAGGCCAGGGTTCGCCTTCGTGGTGGACGGGCCTGAGTCTATATATAGATAAAGCCTTGTATCGCTTGGAAACATGCAATTTGGAAACCGATGAATGGGTCGCTTGTGGTTCCATCGTTAGCCTGTAATACCTGGAACCTGTCTATATGATTGTTAAGAGTTGGTTGTTAAGGAGGTATTGTTCACCGGCTGTGAACTACTTATAACGCTATGAACTATGACCTGGATGACTGAGAATCTTCATCAGCATATTCACACAGACAAACTGTATTGGATCCGTTTCTTAAGAATCAGATTATTACCCATATTTGCTATTATATGGAGAGTATTGGCCTAGTGGTTATAGCAGTGCGCTTGTGCTCTGAGAAGGTTGCAAGTATCCGGTTCGATCCCCACAGACTGAACTCTGGGTCTCTGAGCAAAACACTTAATGACACACTGCTCCCCGAGCGCTGCACAATGGTAGCCCAGTGCTCCCCAAGGGGATGGGTTAAATGCAGATAGTGAGTTTCTCCATTATGGGATAATAAAGGGATTTACATTTTATGTTTCATTGGCGATCAAAAATAGCCGAAAGCAGAAAAGAATCATTATCATTCTCGAAGGAAAGCACTGCCTTCTAAGACAGACTGAGCTCTGCAATTAAACAGGGAGACACAAAAAGTCTCAGAACTTCTTATTCTTTTTATTAAGATCTAAAGGGCAGTGGAGGACAAATGGGTTATCTTAAAAAGGACTTTAATAGGGATTTTAGACAAAGAAAACAACACGTATTCTACTTGTAGAAAACGAAGCTGTCGTGACAAAGTTAAAAAGAAGTTTAGCTTAATATGGCTAACTGTGCGAGCTTAAAGAGGCTATCCTATTAGTTACTGAGCACAGCTAGCCAAAGCGCTACCCAGCTCTCCTCCTTTATATCATGGTTTTGCATTTACTTTGTTCACCATAAACAGATTTTTTCAGCCTTGTTATCGATCAATAAAACTTAAACGGTCATTAAACCCGCTAACATTAAAGATGCTCCCGCAGCAGAGTGTCGCAGTGCGTTTGTCGCAGATATTTTTGATTTATGCCCAATATTGAAGCGCGGTCTGCGCTATGATATTCGATGCCACAACGCAAGAGGGACAATCAGGAACTAGCTGTGGGTCTAGATACGACCGAGGCGGTGAGGAAGTGGCGGCAAGTTTGTGCGACAACGGAGGGACACGAGGGCAAAAAAAAAGCAGGGATACAGGTGGAAAAAGGGTTCCAGCGTTCTTGCGCACCTCGCTCTTCTAGCTGGTCCACCTTCACGAGCTGTTTTCCAGAATGGCGTTCATACAAACAAAACAAGCCGGTAAGGCACCAAACAGGACATTCGCAGAGTGTAGAGTGGATATAGATTTGACCAATCATAGGCCTCCTGTCTGCGGCACTGTCTGCGGTCACCTACAGATTTGGAGAGGTGCAGCAGAGTGTCTGCAGAAGGGGCGGGGGCACATTTTCGCACGCGCAGACAACCTGGTTTCTGAGTATAAATCAGCCCACAGATCACTGCACTGTTATTATCGTTGTCTGGGCAACCAGGGCATGTGCAGATCTGGTACCTACACCAGCCCTCTTTTCTAAAAAGCTGGCAACAGTGTAAATCATGAACTACTTGAGCAACAGCAGGTTTTCTATTCATCCTGCATCCTGATGGAGCAGCCTTACTGTGAGCTGTGGGGGAAGTGCAGGAGGTGCGTCATGGTAACAAAGGGATGGTTCAGCGTCTTCATGGGCGTGATCCTCTTGTCGGCGTCAAGAGTTAGCATCTTTTTTAGCAGGTCGATGAACTCTCGTCTGTCGGCCTTCTCTGCCAGGATGTCTGTGCCCTCTAGGCTGGTCATGTTGACCTGCAGGGGATCAGTGAATGTTAACCAATCCCAGGTTAGCTCTGGTTACCTAAAGCTAACACCATGTACGTCCAATCATACCTGCATCATATCATCCAAGCAGTTGAAGATGTACTTTCTTGCCTCCTTTGACTTGATGCCCATCTCAGCCTCATGTTCTGCAGGAGTCTGCATGAAATAAAGAAAAAAACCTTTTCATAAAATATACTGTAGATAAATTTGATGCTGTTCAGGTAAGTAATCTGTACAGGGACCTACTTTGAGCCTCCAGAGAGGATAGCTGGAGTCGGGGCCTCGGTTGAAAAAGCGGCTGGTCTTGGTTCCTGCGCTCAGCAGGTACTCCGCCGGGAGACCCTGTGTCTGAGAAATATATCGAATCTGGAAGAAGAGCATTAGACGCACACTTTATTATTCTAAATTCTCTAGAAGAGTAACATTATATTAATAGTATTATCTTGCATAAACATACCGTGAATCTAAAATAAAAGTTATTCATTTGTGACATTGACTTGTGATTTATCTTAAGTTTTTAACCTGTCAAGTTTTTTTTTAGATTTTTAACATTACAATTAGTATTTTTCCAAGCACACAACAGTTTAAAGCAAAGTTTAGTTTGAAAAGAATGTGCAGGAAGGATTGAAAAAGCATGTTAATGTTTCATTGATATTTATATAAAAATAAATATTAGGAACTATATTTATCAAACATTATACTGGGCAAGTAAAAATTGTTTCTGGGCAAATGAAATGTGAAAGTGGGCAAGTGGTAAAAATCCTTAAAGTCAACCCCTGTAATATAAAACAATATTTTCTATAATAAGAGTAATTGAACCATCAGAAAAAGTGTGTACGCTTTTCTTCGTATCCAGTAAGTGCAGCATTAATAAATAAAAAGACAAACATGTTTTTGTTATTTCTATCTGACACAGAAGTTCTTTGATAATAAGAGAATCCTCCATGTAAAGTGCATAGCATGTGCAGGTGGTGCGGACAACCTGGTCGTACTCCGATGCTCCCGGATAAAGGGGCCATCCCAGGAACAGCTCGGCAATGACACACCCCAAAGACCACATGTCGATCGCTTCGCAGAAAGGGAGACCTAGAATGATCTCTGGAGCTCTGCATGTTCACAGTCACAAACAATATAAATAAAAATTAAACACACAGTGAAGTAACTCAGAACTCAAATAACTTTGAACCAGATCAAACTCCGACCTGTAATATCTGGACTGCAGGTAGGTGGAGCAAACCGCTTTGGAGACGTGGCTGGCGGAGCCAAAGTCGATGACCTTCACCCTGTACGGCTGCCTCAGAGGGTCCACCAGCATGATGTTCTCAGGCTTCAGGTCGGCGTGGATCAGGCCCAGGCTCTTCAGCTTCATCAGCGCCGTGGCCACCTGCTGCAGGATGGGCCGGATGCACTTGAGCATCAGAGGGCTGAACTTGCTGTGCTTCAGGAAGTCGTAGAGGTTCTGCTCCAGCATCTCGAACACCAGGCACGTGTGGTTCTTGTGTTGGAAACACTCATATGAGCGCACAAAGTTAAACTCATCGGCGTTCTCGGTGCTCAGCCTGCTGAGGATGCTCACCTGGGGGTGGAGATAGTGGGGATGAAGGAAGCTGGTTAGAGTTCAGCTCACAACTGACTGCCATTAGAAACAGGGTCCTAGGCTGTTTCTGGATTTTCTTAAAAACAGACTCTTCTTTCCTTCCTCATGCTCCTTCTTTTATCTCCTCTTTGATGATTCTTCTCATTATTAGTTTCCTGGGGCTCTTTCTTTCTTCCTTAATTATTTTCATTTCTGCCATTCTTTCTTTCCTCCCCCCCGACTTTCTAATCTCCTTTTATGTTAATAACTTGAAGGTGAATAGTCACTTTACTTATTCCGCAGTAGCTTACTCTGGTACAAAGGTTTTCTGAAAGATTACTATGTCCTGATGGTGAATTATTTGTTATTTTTTTGTTTTATCCTTTGTTTTTGCACATTTATTAGTAAATAAAGCCCTTCATTTGTATTTACAACAAAGGTACGGTACTGTGCATGTGCGAAGAAGGTAAACAAGGAAGTAGCCTACTGTGGTTAAGCCAGTTAGCTTCCCTCCCAGCACGATGTGGAATAAAGGAAGGAAAGTTCAAGATCCAGTGTGGAAAAAAATGCAAAAAATATTTGATTCAAAGAGGGTTAAGACTCAAACACAGCTGGGAATATAGTATGAAAAAGGATGCATGAGTAAACGTCCTCATTGATGCTAATAGTAGTGATAGCAACCCTATTCTTAGTTTCTACAGTTTAAGTACAAACAATATTATAGATCAATTGATTGATCAGTTCTTCCCTTTAAGCCGAGTTCGTTTGTCTTTGTTGGAAATGCTCATTGTCTCTTTTCTATCTCCTCTTTCTTTTCTCTTTTTGTTCTTCTGTTTTTCTTCTGTTTGCATTGCAGTGTCCATATAGGCTGTAAAACTCCCCGCATAATTATAATAAAGCAATTTATATGCATGAAACAGTGGAGCAATATGGCAATTCACATACTGCTCCACTTGTGATGAAAGTAAAATCTGTAGGGCGCCTTTTGGCATCAAGACAATTATTCTTATTGCCACATTGCCAAACAGGAACTGTAAAAAGAAAAAGAAAAAAAAGTGAAAAGAAATAGCTCATTTTCTTTCTCCTTGCCACCTTTACTATAAATCTCAGAGTTGTTGGGAAATTAGTTTGAATTGCTAATAGCAGTTGGTGTTTGACCACGGTGAGTTTAACCGTTTAACCCTCGAGACATTGCAGTAGTTGCCATCTGTATTATATGCCTAGTTTCTTAATAGTTGTTAACATATTCTATGGAAGGAACTGTGCTATAATGAATGTCTATGTACTGTTTACACCTCTAAAGTAGTTTTTTAAAAAGTTACATAAAAAAGGCTAAATGATTTCAATTTTACACCAATCTGATGGTTCAATAATCTAAATAATGGATTGAAAACAATATATATTTCTGTTTCTGAGCAAATGTTGTTTTTTTTTTAAATCAAAAAAGGTCGATTATTTTGTCGAAATATGGCTTTGGACTAGAATTTGATGAATTAATTACAGCCATGTAATTAGGGATTGGAACGGGTTATGAAACCGGCCCCAACCGTGCGTTTGACTGACTCGCACTGCCTCAAGGTAGGTTATGCTCGGTTCATGCGCCGCTCCTCTTTCTCTCATAGGCGAAGCCGCTTACACTCCAGAGCAGAAGGTGGCGGCACTTACCGCGACCAAAGCTTTCAACCACCAGTAGTAAAACAACAAGAAGAAGAACCGAAGCAGCTGTGAGCGAAATGGGTGTAAGCAAGCAGAAAAAAATCACTTGTTGTGGGAGAATTGTGTGATTTTTTGGAGTGGGAAAGAACAGGAGTTGGAAGACGCCAGCCGCCAGCAGCACTTTATAGGTCTGCTGTATGGGGACCACTTTGCATTTAGAGTGACCTACTTATGACGGGCGGAAAGAAAGTTGTGGATAAAAGTGCAACAGTGTGCGTAAAGCATTGTGCAAGACGCGTTGTACTATACAAGACATAATAGATTTCCTAACAATCAACATATACCGAACCGAACCGAAAACCGCGTGGACCACCTTAAACCATGAAACTTCAAACTGGAACCTCCTGGATTTTGTGAACCGGTTCCATCAGGACGGACGCTTGGTGTATATATCCTCATTTTCTCATGATCAGAAGGGTTTTGATGTATTTAGACTAGGGTTGTCAAAAGTATCGATACTCAAAAAAAGTATCAATACTGATGAAAAATTGTTTCTGGATACAATAAATTCTCATTTTCAAAAGTATCGATACAGTGCCACCACCAGTGGCACCTAAACACTCATTCATCTAAAGTGTACAGAATAGAGGAAAATGCACTTCCTGAACACTGTGTGATTGAATAATTCTGTGCACTTTTTAGTTTCAGACTTTTTCTGTAACAGGTGCAGCTGCTGAGAATAATTTTTGTTTCTTAACCGGTTTGCTAGTGTCATTGTTATGTGTGCAAAGCACATAGCCAAGGAAGGAACACTTAATTTTAATTTTTATAAGTTTTTTATCAAGCTTGCTTAATACTGTGCACAGCAAACAACCTCAAAATATTGTTCTTATTGTTTATTGTATTTATTTATTGTATTTTAATTATTAATCAAAATATTTCTGTTGAAATTTGGAGTTTTTATCCCTGTGGTATCGAGTATCAAATATTTTCCTTAATATCGGTATCAAGTTGAAAAGTTTAGTACCGTGACAACCCTAATTTAGACAGATTTATTTTTGTCATTTTTGTATACACAAGTGTAAACAAAAAGAAATTTCGTTAAGAACAGCTCTCTGTACAATTTCATTTTTTAAGTGCAGCCTTTAAAACTGTAAAAAAAAATACATAAAAACAGTAATATAAACATATGACTATATATTTACAGTTATAACATTCCAGTTATTTTTTTATTTTATTTGTATTGGCAAATAACGTTACTATGGCCCTTTAACTTATTCCTTTGTTCTTTCTTATCTCATATTTCCCCTCTGCGTCCCTTTATCTTCTCTTTTGCTTCAACCTTCCTTGATTCTCAAACTGTCTCTGCTTTCAGACTTCTTGCTCAGATATTCATTAAAAAGCACAAAAATCTGCTCATTTAAATATGATAATTACTAAACCTGAAGCTAAAGCTATGAAACCAGTAAGGCTGCATAACATCAGTATCTGATGCTTCAACTTGTAGTTTTGTTTAAACATGTGAACCCATTGTGTCTGTAATGCCTATCAACAGTAGCTACGTTTACATGGACACAACTAATCGGTCTGAAGGCCTGATCAGATCAAAATATGTTTCATGTAAACATGTCAGACTGAAGATTCTAACCGCATTCGGTCCCCGATCGGATCTAAATTTAATTCTCAAAGAGAGAGGTGGTTTTTGCCGACGCCATTCGGACGCCCATGTAAACACCCATTCGATCTTAGACGAGTAAAATAATCTTCACTGCGCATGTGTGCGCACGCCAGCGTGACGTTTTTCCGCTTTGTCAACAAATAGAAAACCAATCGGTCGCCTCGCTGTGAACAACATGGCTGGGGGAGTCTAGGAACGCCGACTTATACACTCAAGTTCATTTAAAAGCTGCAGGAAGAGCAGGAATTTCATCCTCCTCCTCTTTCATCTTTTTCTCTCTCCACAGCCCACTACCTCGCTTCTCCCACGCCGTTCAATTTCGCTCATCTCTAAGCATTTTCTCTCTGCATAGATTTCGCTGCCAAGCCGCTTTTTTTCCTCCTCCTTCTCTTCCTTTCTTCCTCCGGCCGCCCGAAAGCATCGTTTGTCAGGCCTCCCAAAACCAGACGCGAGACAGAACTGCCAAGTTTGCCAGGAAGCCTCTATGCGCATGCTTAAAAAGATTTAATCTGATCCAACGCTGGTACATGTATATACACACGTCATGATCGGATCATTTTACATTTAGTGTCCATGTAAACGCAGATTTTGAATTTCCGAATAATCGTAAGGTTTGGATCGGATCGGGAAATTTTGGCGCATGTAAACCTTAGCTAGTGATACCCTTTGAGCAGAACAAACTCACCTCGATTTGGCCTTGCCGAGCATAAGATGGATGGTTCTTCAGTATTTTAATGGCCACAATCTCATTGGTTCCCCGTTTCCAACATTTTGCTACCTGTCCAAAAGTCCCGCGCCCCAGGAACTCAAGCACCTCATAACTGTTGGAGATGGAGCACAGGATCTCATGCTGGACCAGCTGGTAGTCTCCCTCGCTGTGAGAGTTGCTACTTTTGGTGGTGGAGGTGGAGTGAGCGATGGACTGAGCTGTAGTGGTTCCCCCTCCTCCGCCGGCTCGGTTCGACACCACAGGCGCAGAGAGCTCCTCCAGTATCTGGACGCTGTCGCTGCTGTCCACCTCCTCGCTCTTCCTCTTCAAGCTGTACTGCTTTTGGTAAATCTCGCAGTGCTGCGAGGAGGAACCCGCATCCTTGACGTGTCGGCTGGAGGAGGTGGAGGAGGAAGAAGAGGAGGAGGAAGCGTGTCCTGTGCTGTCCGCGGCCCGTACCACCGTCTGCTCCCTGGAGCCGGCTGTAGGGGGGGGGACCTGGTTGGAGTTATACACCAGGTCAAAGTTAGAGCCGGAGGTGGAGGGGGCGGCTCCCTGGGAGGGGCTCTGCTGATAGTAGCCGCTATCCGACAACTGGTTGGAGACGTCCCACGAAGGGTTCTCAACTTTGAGCCTCTTTGACAGCGAGTAGCCACTGGAGGACCGACGGAGGGGGAGGAGAAGACCTGGAGCTGCGACGACATTATGCTGTGGAAGAGAAAGGATGCTTTTTATATTTTACATCAAAAAAGACAGCAGTCATTCTCTGTGCTCCTCTGACTTTTTACTACAGCAGCCCATGTGGGACAAACCAAAAACCATCACTGTTAAATGTGGGTTAAAATACACATTCCAAAAAAGTTTAAAAAACAATCCACTGGACTTTGTTTCAAAGTTTGAAGATGTTTCGCTTCCCATCCAGGAAACTTCTTCAAACGATAAAAATGTCAGAAATTAGCATTGAGGTTGGGGGCTTTGCTGCAGCAGTGGCAACAAAGCCGTGATGCATTTCTTGTAAGCTGCTTACATGTCCAAAAACATTCACAGTTTTCTGCTTTCATTGTGATTGCGTTCCGCCAGCCTAAGCCAATTTAATTCATGAATGTACGAGGCATCAACCTGGATGTTGTCACTGGATCCTGCCCTCTTTATGGAAGCATGCATCTGGGGGCAGACTTGTGCGTTCTTCTTCAGACTGACCGCTTCCCCAGAATGCCCCGCTGACGCAGCTTGATTCCAGACAGAGTAGCGCTCACAGTGTTAAGTTAAACTTTCCCTTTTCTGCTGCTGTTGTTCTTCAAAAGTAAGTTTTGAAATCGTTTGAGGCTATAACATTATACATTTAAGCCTCCCTGTGTGGTCTGTTTACAGAGTTAGTGCGATAAAAAAAAAAGTCCGACGCTGAGCGGACCAGAGTGACCAGCAGACCTCCTCGAGGGTGTAACCGCAGCCAGGGCTAAATTTACATCTCCGTCTGTGGTGCACTTCTCTCGGTCTAGTTATGTGTGAACTACCGCCCGTTCTGATGGCGTGATTGGCGGTCCGTAATTTTTTAATGTTTTTAAGCTTTAGAAATTAAAAATATTGTTTTCAAAATGTTTTGTGTAGGGAATAAATAGTTTTCACTGTTAAAGAAATGCTAAACAACGCTGCTGTGATGACGCCACGAGTACGCTTCTGCTCCAATACACATACGCAGTTGGCGTGCTCTCGCTGCTCGCCAAGTCCGATCTTCCTGCGCTGCTCGCCAAGAACGGATTGACGAGAACGCATGAAAGTACGCATCGCTTCGCGTGAATTGAGAAACGCCCCTGTCTTTGCTTAGACAACATGCAAACTGAAATGGACGAACCCGTTTGAAATGGGGGTGGTCTGGCTTCTTTTGTTAGCCTGTAATACTCGATACCTGTCTATGTATCTGAAAAGGGCATGTCGTTAAAGGGAATTGTTGGCCTGGCTGAACAGCTGAGCTCTTCTGTTCTCCTGTAAAGGGGTTGGGGCTGCCATGATAGCGAGAATGGATTAACTCAATTGCTGAATTGTAGGAAAGCTGAAATCTGAGTCCACTCCCTCTGTTTAAGGTTGGATTCTCTTTCATAAAGGGAAATGAAAAGATGCTAAGTATCCGAGGGAGAATGGTGCTGCTCCAACAGCAGCGGTTCACTGTGAGAGCGGCTCTGACTGCAGCTCCGCTCACTGCAGCAGGCATTCCCAGCCCCTAGTGGTGTGCGAGGGTACTGCAAGGGGGTACTTGGAAATATTTGATTTCTTTGGTAGCAAAATAAAACAGAACTGGGATCTGTTTTGTACGGAGGAGGATTAGGGCCACTGGAAAAAAGAAAAGAAAAAAAAAGTTAACTGATATTTAAATATTATTTCAGTTTAATATGGGAAAAAAGTCAGAATTCTGATTTAACCTCAGACTTTTTTCTTAGAATTCCTACTTTAATCTCAGATTAATTTAATTAATCTCATTAATTTATCCTGTCTTTCCAGAAATATATTTGTGAAAGTTTGAAATTGTAGAGAAAATTAAAATATTTTTAATAATGGGCAACGAGTTGAAGGCACAAACTAAACTGCTCATAATTTATCTTTTTATGGCACGCCAGCATTCATAACATGTAGGCCAATCACCGTCTCCCACATAGGGCTGGGTATTTTCACCAAAGTCCTGAATCGATTCAATTTGATTCATACAGTTCTAAATCCATTAATTTCGATCAATGTTTTTACAGTAATGAAAGTGGTTCAACTGTGTTTCTAAATACTATGTATTTTTTATTTTTCCTTCATGTTAAACACAAAGTGCAAACTCTTGTAAATCAGACAGTTTGAACTTGAGGTTTGAGCAAAACTGTCCCAAAAGTGCAAACTTTTGGGACAGTTTCGTTTGTGAAAAGTGAAAAAGTTTTGCAAAAATGTAAAGGAATCAATTCAAAATCGATTAAATAGATTTTTTTTACCCAGCCTTAGTCCCCCAGACATCTGTGGTTATATTTTTTATATATTATTTTTTTTATATATTTTCATATATTTTATATATGACCTTGTAATTTATTGAGTTTATAGCTTGACTCATTAACAGATATTTGGATTATCGCCTGTTGATCTCCAAGCATAGATACATTCACATTTTAATTTGCTTTAATTTCTCATTTTATGTGCTTCCACACATAATTAGCTAGACAGCCAATTGGGTCCTTTTTAAATTCCCTCATCCTGAGAATTTTAAAAGTTTTCATGTTAAATGACCTGTTTCAGTTTACTTTTAATTTAATGTTAGATATTTTTATTAAAATACACCAAAGACCCTTATATTTACCCCTTTGCCTTTCTTTCTACAGTAGCTCACAAGGGACAAACCAATATATTGATGTATTGATGCTGATGCTATTAATGCAAAATACAAAATATTTAAAAAAACAACAAAACACTAAAAGTTCCTATTTTTTTCACGACAGTTAATGCAACCAAATTCAAGTACTTATGAAAAGCTCTAAACAAAGACCAGAGGCGTAGCCAAAAAATTTTTATAAGGGTGGCCAGGCAATAACCACTGAGGGGTGGGCAAAATTAGATAGGCACCAAAAAATGATCGAGCAAAACATCCATATTTTCTAAATAAAGACAAACTATACTTTCCCACAGCCTTTGCTAACAAATAGATGAATATATTTAAACATCTTTCTAGATAAAAGGTATAGTGGGTAAAATTCTTTTCAGTTCGAGTTTTGCCCGAACATCTTTTCCGTTCCATTACTTAACTACTTTTATCAGTAATCATTCTGCATAGAATTGACATTAACAAGTACTAATATCTACATTAAATGATTATTTAATATGTTTTATTAAAATTGTTGTTTATCTATGATTTCACTTAAGATTCCTAGATGACTTGCAGAGACACATAATTTTCTCTTGATCACATAAAACACAAAATCTAGTTCTGAAAAGAGCATTAATTCTGTACTCATCATCTTTAATGTTACTATATTGATGTGCATAATATACCACAATGGTTTTGTCGTCAAGTAATTGTTAATATATGAAAAATAAAAAGATTTTGAATTATCCACTTGAGAGTATTACTGATGCCACCATCTGTATTAGAAGGAAATAAATGGTAGGGGTGGCCATGGCCACCCCTGGTCCCCCATCTAGCTCCGCCCCTCAAAGACAAGACAAACACATCAAAACCTGGATCAAGTTCAACATCACATGAATCCACAGCAAATAAAGCCTCCTCTGTCTGCTGAATAAGGATAAAATAAAGTACCAGCAATGGATGACATCAGCTGATTTTGTTGAGCGAGCGCAGCGTCACCGAGCTGACAGTTAAGGCCTCAGCATCATCCAGTCGCTCTGCAGCGGATCAGCTGAGCCTCCAGCAGCCAGACGTTGTTCCTGCAGCGAGAGAAGCAGGAGCTAAGCTAATAGCAGCCGGCTACAAGCATGTCCGACCCCAGTCCACAGGCGCTTCATGCCCCGAGCGCGCGGAACCCGCACCGTGACACTGCGGATGTCATATGTCTACAAGACGGGCAGCAGAGTCTGGACCGAGCTCCATCTTCACGAGCTGTCGGCCTGCTTCCTGTCCTGAGGACTAGCAAACGCAAACTGGATGAAACCCAAGCTCGTCTATTTATGATGGACCAGTCACTCCTTCACAATTGGGCTTCATTGCCGAGTATGGAGTAAAATGACCAAAGATCGTCTATTAAAAACATTTAGCTTCCTCCTCTCTCCCCCAGTTAATGATATTTAATAACATATTTTAAATACGTATTGATGTAATGTATAAAGTCAATAAATTACATCCATAAAAGCTTTTAAGGGTTTCAGAAATTCGAGTGTAAGTTTACGGCTGTGTAAAAAAAACATTTTCTAATTTAAAATACCATATTCACACAGGGGCGGAGCTAGATCGTGGGCAGCCAATCATTGGCCACCTCTACCACTTTTCCCCCTCTAATACAGATGGTGGCAGCAGTAATAGTGGAATATTCAAGTGGGATATTCAAAATTTTTAAAATCTTCATATATTAACAATTACTTGACAACAAAACCACTGTGGTTGATTATGCACATTAATATACAAACATTAAAGGCACAGATGGGAAGTAACTGTACTCAAGTAGATTTTTCTTGATATTTTTACTTTTACTTTACTACTTATTTTTATGGCGACTTTTTTACTTCTACTCCTCACATTTTTTACACAAATATCTGTACTTTCTACTCAAGTACATTTTTTAAAAATTGGCAAGTTACTTTAGTTTTGAATCATTTCAATGGAGTTACCGTTATTATTTTTCAACGTCATCAATACCAAATTCAATCTAATTGGATGGGAATCTACGTTGTATTTGACGCGACCACTACAAGATGAATCGACAGATTCGGGCGGTATTCATTAGCGGCAAATCATTGCAGCTTGGTGGCGGTAGGTATAGTAGCATGGGCTAATTTGGTGATTGATTGAAAAATGAACACAACGGAGATCTAGTCCTATTGGCAGACATTTTGTTAGTAAAATAGATCGATACCGTCAATATATCAACATATAAAAAATATAGCAAAAATTTCATGAATTTTCGGGATTTCGTAGCATAGCGATGACATATATAGCAATATTTCATTAGTAAAAGAGATTGATATGGTGTTTTTAAATGGCAATATATCAGCATATGAAGATATTGTGATATTTTAATGTATCAAATATTTTTTCCCTCGCCTTTAGAAGTTTTTAAGTCTGTAAAAAAGAAGTTTTTTGATTTAAGAAAGAAGAAGTAGTATTTTTTGTTTTTTTTAGAAAACTCCAGAAGCTGATCAAATATCGGGTTAAATATGGTGGTGGGGTGGCCGATGTCCTATATTCGAGTTTTAAGGTCCGATACCGATAGGGGGCCGCATTATATGATGCATCCCTAGTTTGTTTGTGTGTTATTTAAATTGCAATCTTTATGTTCACATTAAGATTTCTGAATAGGAGAAAAACATATTCCCAAATGAAATGTGTCATGAAAAAAAAAGTTTTGTGTTTTTATTTGAATTATTTAATTAATTTGTGAACAAATGCTGGTGAAGATTCTCAGTCATCCAGGTCAGAGTAATTCCATAAAAAGTGAAAAAAACATTCCACTGGATATTGTTTCAAAGTTTGAAGAGTTTTAGCATCCCGTCCAGGAAGCCTTTTCAATTCAAAATGTCACAAATAGCGTTGAGATTAAGGTTTTATATAGAGTGGATCAAAAACAAAGCCTTGTTTTGGCGTAGAAAACATGCAAATTGAACCAGACGAACGGTTCCGCCCCTTTGGACTCTAAGAATCCTCAAAATCGATGCTGTTTCTGACATTTTGATTTGAAAAATCTTCCAGGATGGGAAGCAAAACATCCTTAAACTTGGAAACAAAGTCCAGTGGATTTTTTCCCCCACTTTTTTTTGGAATTTGTAAAAAAAATCTTTTTAGTAGGATTTTTTTTTTCCATATGTTGTCATCATATATCCCGTTTTCTCACTTCATGCTTTCTTTTTATCAGTGACAGTCTTGTGAGCGTATCGATACATGATTATTAAAGAAACCAAAATCTTGTCAATCCAGTCTTTCTTGGTGTCTCTTAAAAAACTTTAATATTCAATCAAAGGAATGTTGATTCCATTATTGTTTTTCGTTTGTTTTTTTCTTTTGGATTTCACAGAGCAGGATATTAAATAGTCTAATTGGATAAGAATTTAGCCCTGGAACTTTAAATAAAAGCACAGCACAAGATTAGATCATTGTGATGGAATTTTCTATTTTCATCACCAATTTAAGTATAGCCAATATATAAAGTTAGCTTTTGTAATTTTGATGAAATAGACTCTGAAAATTACAAAATTGCAGAAACTCAGATATCTTAAACAGAAATGTCAGTATTTCAATGGAAAATATCTCTATGCACTTTATAGTTGCTTTAATCTCCCTTCATTATGAATTCTTCATCAATGCAGATTGGCATAAGGGATGAGCCTGCAGCACCAACACTGATCTAAAGACAAGTAAAAATATCTACAGTTACTGTGTCTGCCCTTAAAATTAAATACATTAACCTGTCAATGGAGTTAATATTATTGCCCTTAAAATAATTTGACAAAATGCACTTGAAATAAGATGATGAGTTGCTACCTCTGCCAAAGAGGTTATGTTTTTAGGGGAGTTTGTGTCTGTGTTTGCTTGTCTGTCTATAACGTGAAAAGTTATGGACAGATTTTATTTATTTTTTTTAATCAGTGGTGACCCTTTGGGTCCTTAATTTCAAAATAAAACATAAAATGTATCTAATCTTTTCTGTATTTATGACACTTTTGATGTTGCATCTTTTTCAAAAGATGCCCGCCTCAGGAAGTGCAAACTTTTCTACCCTTTTAGTCGAACTGTCTGTTCATGGAGGCTCTTGACGTCCTCATGCAAGCTTTAGTAGAATCCTTGCTGCTCCCCCTGATTTTTGTTGATTTTTCTTTAAAATCCATTTCCACTAAGATGCACATGGATAAAATCTTAATTTCAGAAGTGGGATGCAAGTATTGTTTAATATAACTAACTTCAGTGTGTGTGAAACCATCCAATCACAGACCCGATCCAGTGGCACATCAGCTCTTTATAAAATCAGCTCCTCAGGAGTGACAGCCGTTACAGTCAATCACACAAGGCGGTGGGCCAATCAGGAGCTTGTGGGCGGTCTAAACGCAGGGAAGCGAGCTTCAGTTTGAGCTGCGATTTTCCACTTGGTCCTAGTGCTCGACAAATGTCTATGTACTGTAGCGTAATATTGTTTTTGGACAGTAAAATTGTAGGGGACCAAAACGGATGTTTGAAAAAGTACAGGGACATGCCCCCCCCCATCCCCTGAAATTAAAGCCCATGGTGGTGCACCATTTCCTTCCACACCTTCCTTTTGTCTTTTAGATACAACTCTGTTTTTTAGAAAAAAATTAGGAAACATTTGCAGGTGTTTTCAGACACCATAACTTTCTGATGTTTCACCTTTTTAAAAATATTCAGATAAATTTTTTTTTTCATTATCTGTATGTCATCAAATACAAGAAATAAAGGTTTTGAATTAGCTTCACTTTCTGAAAAGATTAACCAAACATACTGTAAATACTGTCCCATAAAAAACCATGGAAACCTTCTGATCTAACAGCAACAATTGCTTACTGACAAATACTGTGAATCTTTTTCCATCTACCGGTACACATTATGGTGCCAAACAATCTGAATGTTACAAAGCAAGAAACCACCATCTTTTGTTCCAATAGGGATTCACGTTGGTTATTAATGCTTTGCCCACAACTCAGTTCTCCTCAATTTCTTGAGTCTTCTGTAAAGTATTCTCTAAAGCTGAGATGTAAAATCCATTGCTATGAAATTATTTAAATCTTATTTTTGGTCATGCCCCGTATTTCCACTATGAGGCGCTGTTGTTTAAACAACAAGGAAGCATCACAACTTAAAACACATTTATTTTCCATTCATTTCTCTTGATATATTAACACTTTATTTCACTTCTCCAGCATGCATACAGGACGTTAAGACCTCATCTCATAGTGGTGAAGCAAAGTACATTCAAAGAGAAGGACTAGACCAGCGTAGTCGATGCAAAATAAAACACGTTTCTTATCAAAATAGGCTGCACATTCAAAGAAACATCACTGCAACTGTATAATACGGATGGTTAACGTAAAACTTCTCAGCTGTATCTGAATGTAAGTTTAAAATATGAAATGTAATGCATGCATACAGAGAAAATATACGGTAATAATGAAATTCCTTCAATAACCAACATGACAGAAATGGTTTTTTATATATATATGACCACAGCCAGAATAAGTGCTCATCAACATTTAAGGGAAAGTAGGTTTTTAAATTCATATTCAAGAGGAAAAGACCAGCAGTTCCTCAAAAGAATATTGCCCTACCAAAATAAAAGTTCCTCTGAGACACAATCAATCTATCCTAACAGCTTATCACCATTTTAACAGGAACAGGAAGTGGTAGACTGATGAACTGGAGGAGCTCCAGGTTTCTTGTAGGTCTCTTAGAAGCGTGAAGCGGAGCCATATTTCCCCTCCAGATATCCAGTCGACTACCTGAACGAGTGTCGGAAATGCAAACTCCTACGCTTCAGCTTCTCCGGGTTGTTGGAGGCCATGTGGGAAAATTCCCTGAAGATGTCAAGGTATGTAGTGTCTCCTGGTAAGATACAAACAACGGGGGGAACAATAAATAACATAAAATAGAAAATAATCACAGCCTGAGAGCAGGAATTTTTCTTTTCTTTGAAAGGAAGGAACATAAAATGCAAGAAAACACACAGAAAAGTCATTGAGGCACCCTGAAGCTTCCCCTCTTTCAGCGTCCCTAAATCCTGAGCATTCATGCCTGTTGTTGCTATGGTAACTGGTGCACATACACTCAGAACAAAAGTAGCAGTGAATTGTTTTGTGTCTGAAAAAGCTCACAGGATACGCCACATAAAGGGAGTATGAACGTTCCTCCTGGGAGAAGCAGCCTGAAACTTGGGAGTAATTTGAATTTTGATCAGTATGTGATTTAAATTGTGAAGTTTGGTGCTTAAAAGTGTAATTTGTGTGTTTTATTATTAGTTCTTTTCACTGCCCCCTATTTCTATATTAGACATAATCCCTAAAACCAGTCCCCATTCACTCCACCCTCACTCTCTTGTGCAGTGGCTCTTGTTTTGGGAGCTATTCAAAACTTTATTGTCCCATCCATCGCCCTCCTTTTTACACCGAAATGATACACTAAAGGGAGAAAAAAACGACAAATAAATTAGGGCTGCCAAGTTTCCCACATTGAGTGTAACAGTCACACAATTTGACCCACTTTCATGCCACACATGACATTTCTCACTTATATTTCCCCATTCCATGCTCATTCAATACTCATAGACTTGCCAAGTTCGAGTAGCTCAATTCTGATTGACTGACCAATCCTAGATCAATCCACCAGTCCTTTGTGCCTAAATCTAGGAAAGAAAGCAATATAATATATACTACTTTAAAGTTTATTATTTCATATGTTTGTTGCAAAGATGTGGACATTTTATTGCCTCAGTGTTAATATCAGTTAATATCAGTTTAGACTAGTAAGTGCGCTCAGATGCCATTTTTGGCCCCTCGATACCCGAGCAACTGGCTGTGCAGTATCGGGCCGATACCGATACCATAATAATGTAAAATAATTGCCATCCTTAGCGTTGTCAAGCTGCTGCCTACCTTTGTGAAGCAGGAAAAAATCTAATACAAAATGAATCAAGTAGAACTTTTTATTGCCTACCAGGGTGGGTGACAATAGTTGAATAGACTTATGGCTCCTCAAAATGGTATCGGGTGTCTCTATTTGTTGGTAAGGTTGCGCACGATAATCGACATACCACCATTTTAGGGTAGTATCGTAGGCCCGGTCCCGATACTGGTATCGGTATCGGTGCAACACTAGTTTAGACCTCCCTAAAGCAGTCTTTTTCACAATTCTAAATAAGTAAAATTTTTCATGCCAAAATGTCACCGATTCTGCTCCTAACTTTTATGGACAGAATTTCTAGGTGCAGCCAAAGTGTTGAGCAGATCTGTTTTGTTGGCCTTATTCGCAGATGATGTGGTTCTATTGATTTATCAGGGCGTGATCTACAGCTCTCACTGGAGCGGTTCGCAGCCGAGTGTGAACCGGCTGGGATGAGGATCAGTGCCTCCAAATCCAAGACCCATCCAAGACCATGGTCTTGAGCTGGAAAAGGGTAGAGTGCCTTCTCCGGGTTGGAGAGGATGTACTGCCCCTAGTGGAGGAGTTTAAGTATCTTGGGGTCTTGTTCACGAATGAGGGGAAGATGGAGCGAGGAGATCGATAGCCGGATTGGTGCGGCGTCTGCTGTGAGGCGGGCGCTGTACTGGTCTGTTTTGGTGAAGAGAGAGTTGAGCCAAAAAGAAAAAGTTCTCGATTTACCGGTGGATCTACGTTCCTACTCTCATCTATGGTCATGAGCTTTTGCATCATGGCGAAAAAGAATGAGATCCCGGATACAAGCGGCTAAAATGAGTTTTCTCTCTAGTGTGTCTGGGCTCTCCCTTAGAGATAGGGTAAGGAGCTCAGTCATCCCGGGGAGGACTCAGGCCCCGCCCCACCGGTCAAACCCTGGCCTAAACGCACAAATTTTTCACCAAACCAGCCTCTCATCCATACGAAGCCGGCGTTTTGAGGTCTGTAAACTTGATCTTTTTTTTATTAAGCCTTCAGAGTGGGAAGATTTTTTTAAACGCCGTTTTCGCGTTTCCATCTTTAAGCTCTAACGCATTTTTTTTTTTTCTTACATGCTCTAAACACGCATATGCGCGCGCGACACAGTACCACAACAACAATGGCGCCGTACTGTGTTGAATGGTTTGCTGCTCATGCTACTCACCCCTGCTGTCGGGCTTACAACAGAATCTTTCTTCTTCTGGAATATCTCCAGGAAGAACAGAGCAATATCGACCACATGGTTCAGCACCTGAATTTGACTGAACCACAAAAATGGACCCGCAGGGGCCATTTTCCGGTTTTCCGTTTTGGTTGTTGTATAAATATTAGTGCGCATGCCCAACATTTCGATTGCCTGTTTTAAGCCTATTTTTGCTTTGGCACCACAGCGCCACTTACAGGCCTGGCATACATTTTTGTAGCGTTTTCATGCATTCATGTGGTGCGATCACATTTATTTTACGTCTACGTCTTTACGACAAACGTTCTGGAAAATATTGGCGTTTCGGTGTTCGTTTTGACTTCGTTATGGGCCGGGGCCTAAGAGTAGAGCAGCTGCTCCTTCACATCGAGCGGACCCAGTTGAGGTGGTTTAGGCATCTGATTAGGATGCCTCCTGGGCGCTCTCATTATGGTAGGTGTTCGAGGCACGCGTCCCAACGGGAGGAGGCCCAGGGGAACCCAGGACATGCTGGAGGGACTATTTTTCTTGGCTGGCCTGGGAGCGCCTGGGATTCCCCCTCGGAGAAGCTGGCCCAAGTGTCTGGGGAGAGGGGCGTCTGGGCCTCCCTACTGAAGCTGCTACCCCATACGACCCGACCCGGATAAGCAGAGGAAGATGGATGGATGGATGGATATTCACGCCAAAAAAACTGTTTTATTTGCGTTAGCAAGAACAGAAATTCGCCGATTACAAACCGGGGGCAAGTGTGGGGCCACACCCACAGAAAATAACCTAGGGCCAGAGCTTTTAGTACAATAGGAGCCCTCTATGAAGATTTCCTGGAACTGCCACTATTGTGAAATTTTTGTCCAAATTCTTGTTTCAGTTGTAGTTTATGATTGATTAAGACTTGCATTGGGAAGACAGGGTGCAGTCAGAGCAGCTGGCATGGAGTTAAGGACATCGGTCTTAAGGTATAAATCGATGTTAAAAAAAAAAGCCGAATTTTTTTAGCCGAACACATCATACATAACACGGCTGTTATTGTTTTAGGTTCCCGTTTCCTGCATTGGTAAAATTCTATCTGCTGTTTAATCCTATTGCATTATGTTTTTAAATTCTATAAATTATGGAAGCCCATTTCATTGTAAGTAAAAAATGCCACATGGTGTCATAAACATGAGATGTAAAGTCAGCATTCAGCGTTCAAAGTTATAATTATGTGATTTACAGTCATAATTATTCAAATTTTATTTATTTATCCCCCACAAAAAAGGACAATTCAGTTTTCAGCAACCTCATTTAACCCCATTTCACTAGCACTGTAGGTTTAATAGAGATTTTAAAAACATATGAGATACAAAGTCATAATTTCAACTTTAAAGTCACAATTATGAGTATCTCATAATGACTTCATGTCTCTAAATAAGCCTTTCTATCTCAAAATTAAGACATAGTATGTCAATTTTTATGACTTTAAGTGGCAGAAATGGGATTCCATGGTTACTTCCAGAATCCTGGTTTTGACCGTTTCTCATTAAAACAAAGCTTTTTATTTTCTACTAGCTTCAAAAATTATCTTGATATTGAGCAAAAAACTAAAACATGACTGTAAAGTGGAATACGTCATTCTTAAGTTATATTTACAAAGAAAAATCTGAAAAGTGAGTCCTGCAGTTTTATATAGTAGCAACTGTCATTCTGATTTTATTAAATAATATCCAAATTAATTCAGGAGCCCCTCCAGTGGTACATAGTATCAAGCTGAGTGTTATTTATTTCATCAAAAATATGTTTAATTATCTTGATTCATTTAATTTAATGTAACTTTGTAAAGTATTTTAAAATTGAATAGTCAGTAAAGAACCCGGAGGGTTGATAAAGAATATTGCAAAACAAAACATAAGGAAGAGAGTGAAGAAGCTCAGGGCTTAAGGTTGGGAACAGTTAAACCATGATAGGTTTATTTAAATAATATCTCATTTTTAACCATCTCAGAGTTTTATCTCAACCCATTATATAAAATAGTCAGAATATGGCATAACTGTAAACGCACCATGAAAGCTAGCAAGATGGGCTAGCAGGGAATCACTCAGAGAAGAATATAAGAGATTATTTTTGTAATTTTAAGACTAAAAGATGTGGATAAGTACAAGAATCATGAGCACTTTAGTGAGGCTGCTTTCTTAGGAGGGAGGCTTTGATAGATATGTTTGATGTTATTTATTTACAGTTTCAAAGAAGATAGCTCCTCCATTTTTAGAAAAAAAAAAGTAAAATAAAGTATAAAAGTGTAGAAACAGCACAAAGTAGAGAAGGAGTTTAGAGTTTAGTCAGACGTTTATTATCAGTATCATTATAAAGAGGAAGACAGAAGAAATACATAGAGTGTTAATAAGCACAAGTACAGTATATTAGAGAAAGATTTCTTGCAGTATTCAAAAGTTTTACAGTTAACAGTCAGAGAGAAATAAAAGGAAGTTAGAAAACGGAATGTCAAATAACAGACAAGTTAATAGGATTTAGTATACACTACAGTCACTGTACACGCAAACCACACTGTACAACACGTAATCGTTCATTGGCTTAATGGAAATGATTGTTAGTCAGACACATCTTTCATATGAAGACTATGAATTTGGTTGTGAAATACTGCACAAAATAAGAAAAGGCTGCATTAAAAAGTGCTTTTGGTGTTTTTTTTTATAAGGAGAGAAGAGAAAATGAGGGAGCTGCGCTTCTCATCCCTGCAAAAATATTCATGCTTGGCAGAAATGAACTAGAGACTGTGCAAAAAATATGAATGTGCTTTAGGAAACTATATTCTCCACTCTGAGCAGAAGGTTATAAGAAATGTTGCTGAAGTCAAATAAAAAAGCTGGATTCCAATGCTTTGTAGTTTGACTAATAGCAAACTTTGTCAACCAAAAAAAAAAAGGTAAATAAACCCTAAAAATCAAATTTTTTCTAATGTCACTGAACAACCTCATTGGAAAAACAACATTTTTTCAAAAGTTAAAGTTAGATACATAGCACAACCGGAAGCTTTGAAACATTAGCTTGGCTATGCTAACTTCATTTAGCTAACTTTCCTGTTGTGACAGCTTATTAAAAACATAATAGAAAACAAAAAATAAAAAAATAAATTTTAGTGGGAAGTATTTACTATATTTTGTAAGCAGTAAAGCAATTTAATAATTTTAGGCAGGTGTTTTTAACTTATGCTAAAATTTGTGCTAAAGCATCAAAAAGCGTTAGCAAAACAGGTGGTAAAAAATCCCTTTATATTTTGGTCCACCTATAAATCAGATGATCATAATAATATAAGATAAATATTTCTGAGATGATCAATCAAATATTTGAAAAAAAAAACTTACATTTTATTGCTTTAATATGTTAAATAATAAACACCATATCCCCATTTTACCGTATCACATATTAGCTGCAATAAGTACCAAGTAAAAAAGTTGGAAAATGCTTTGAGGGCAAATGATCAATGGTAACATACCGGTACTTTATTAGATTAGTAGCTGGAAAATAATTTATATTTTTAAGATAATAAAATAATTTTTTTTTAGAATAATTTATTTTCTTTTATTTAATAAATTTTTTTGGATGGGGTATTGTTTTTGGTGTGTTTTTTCTTAGCATGGCAGATTTTTTTATTCAGGTTTTTAGAAATAGAGTCCATAGAAGGGCAAGATCCCCTAAATGTGTATAAACTCTTAACCTCCTCTGCACATCAGGGAGGATGTTTACTTGCCTAATGGATGAGATTAACTGGTATCTGAGGTGTTTAAACCATTCCAGATAAATGTGCTGCTTGGACAAATACAAATTTTGTAAAATTGGACTGTTTTTGTGAGTGTCTGTTGTGTGGGGACTTTGTGGAGAGAAATATCAGCTGTGCTGCTGCCATCAACACCCTTGTTTATAGATGTTGGAGATGCGGCCTGTTTTTCCAGTGTAGTCCTGTTTCTCTGACTGTGACTGGTATGGATGTGCTCTCTTCATCCTCTGACATGGGAGTTGGCACGGAGCTTGTCTTGTATATCTCTGGTTCTGTCTCCCTGAACCCCAGTTGGCCTCAGCAGATGGCCGCTCACACTGAGCCTGGTTACCCTGGAGGTTTCTTCCTGTTAAAGGGAGTTTTTCCTCTCCACTGTCGCTACAAGCATGTTTAGTGTGAGGGATTGCATTCAAGTCAGTGAGTTGATGCAATCAACTGGCTTTTCTCTTAGATAGAAAACTGTGTCAGTCTGACTGGATGATCTGGTGAACTGTAAAGTGCCTTGAGATGACATGTGTTGTGAATTGGCTATAGAAATAAACTGAATTGAATTGTAAGACTATATTTGCCTTTGGGAAGAAATAAAATAAAGTTATTGCTATGCATAAGTTCCTGCTTGAACAGCTTATTTTATTTTCATGTTAAATTTATAATAAAGACTGTTTGCAAAACAATATAAGACCACCTCTTAGTGAAAAATATAACAGTATTTAAACTTTCACACCTTAACATTTTGAGCAGTAATATATGTAAACTGTGTATTTCAGTTGCTAAAATTTAGTTGCAAATTTTTGGCCCTCAGTTGTGATTGACCAAATTCTACTTAGAACAGAATAAGTTTATGTGCTAAACCCCTAATTCTAGCCTTCATCCAAACAACTTCTGCACAGTTTATTCTTGTTGGAAAAACAGCAACACAAAATACATTCATGTCTACTAAAAATAAGCAAACTGTGTTTAAAAATGTATGATTTTTTTCTTTGGTTGAAACTAAACCTGACTGATTATTATCGAAGTAGTAACTGCAGGACGGAGCATCATTTTCTGGAAGAAATGTTTTATCACATGCTCCACTATGATTTGGCAAAACATTGTAAATACCAGAA
This sequence comes from Cyprinodon brontotheroides, assembly GCA_018398635.1. NCBI lineage: Eukaryota > Metazoa > Chordata > Actinopteri > Cyprinodontiformes > Cyprinodontidae > Cyprinodon > Cyprinodon brontotheroides. Next base: position 3,893,476 of record JAGKQL010000065.1, on the reverse strand, counting down.
ATATTTACCGGCACTAAATGTGTGAAATGAGAGGCAAAGGAAATGGTCAACATCTACTCAATCATTAGAAACAAAGACAATTCTAATTCTAACCTAGTTGTAATGATGCGGCTTAACAAACATTTTATAATCAAATACATGATGCAATGGATTTTCTGTTATTCCGTTATTAAGAGCCCATCTTCTAGAACAGCTTATTCAGCTAATTCACAAACAAGTGAAACAATTTGACTATTGAGATTTTCTAAGGAAAACATAATACTGTGTGCCTGAGTGAGTGATTGTCTAACAAAAACTACCCTTTTAAAACAAAACAACCTACATATATTATTTAACAATACAAAAAAAGTACTAAAAATGTTATTGCACCATTGCTCAGAAAGTTTCCATACATAATTAAAATAATTTACATAATTAAATCAGAGTACCTCAAATCTGCATTTGTAAAGCAAAAAAAGTGCATCATACAATGTCTACTTGGTTTGTTGATCACAGCTAAGATGAGGTTTTAGACTTCCCCTCGCTGTAGACACATTTTGATTTGTTGGGCAGGGATGACGAGGTTTAAGGTGGATATATTTAAAGAAATTACAAATAAAAAACTAAACCATACAGTTTTTTGTTGAGATTTGCTGATTGAAACCCGACATCGGTTGGTTTGATTAACTTTTTTGCTCAGAAGAATTAGTGAATTTTCCCTGCAACTTGTCATCCACCTTATTTTGCTTTTTAAATTTCTTCATTAGATGTAGATTCCAGAGGAATTGTAAGACAGGGGCGAACTTCTGAGCGGTTTATGATCTAAAATCCTCTCTGACAGCAAAAAAGAAGGAAGACTACGGATAAGGTGTGGGGTAAAACAGAAACCCTACATCTCCAACATTTCTCATCGGAGGGGCGACTGCTGCGTCACCCTGACTGAACCTGATCAGCACTCTGCTATGTGGATGCAGATAAACTCCTGTATGCATTTTTTATACTGCTGCTCGGTGGGGCTGCTGATTGGGTATTGACCTGGCTGTCCAAACGGTCCCTCTGACTCCCGCATTTCGTCATTCATCCTGGCCAGTCGCAGCCTAAAACAAAGACGGGACAAGCAAAATCTGAGTTTACGTAAAAACTGGACCGAAGCGCTGGAGCTGAAGTTCACCAATTCATTAACATACAGCGTGACGATATCTGCATTGGCTTGCTGCACGGCTATACTCAAAGGGTCCATGCCTTCTTCATCACAGTCATTCTGCGCAGCTCCTCTTTTGAGAAACAAACACACCTGTCTGGAAACAAACAAACAAAAAAAGGGTTAAAAACATCCAATTAAAGCCTAATTTAAAACAAGATCAAAATGTATATTGTCACTCTGTGCAAGCGACCGCTTAATATTGATTCTTTTATTTTATTTGTATGTATAATTCTTTTTTATAGAGTCTGCTCTCACTATCAGCACTGTCTGTTTGTCTGTTTTTTCAGCTGTCAGAGATAGATATAGACTTCTGAACATTATTCATTTATGTTCAAGAATTTCATGAATTAATTTAAGGGGAACTACTCATTTTCATAAGACTAGGGTACTTCATATGTAAAAGGATATCAGAGCAACATGATCACCCTGTTATGCCGTAAGGCATGATTTTAACTTTAGAGATTGGGAACCGATGTCCATGCTGGCTTTCTTAGAGCATTGCTGGAGGAGGATAAAGTTTTACTGATCTACTCATCACCATTTGATGAAACCACATAAGAGTAACACTGTCTTGTCCAGCTAATCAATTAAGTAGCCTCTTCTAAGTAAAGTACTTAGAACCTGAGACTTTATATATATATATATATATATATATGTTTGTGTGTGTGTGTGTGTGTGCTTATCTAGAATAGAAAAGAAAATCCCTTTATTGTCCGACAATAAGGGAAATTCTGGTGTTTACAGCGGCAAAAAGATTATAGAAAAAATGGTCACCCAAATGTGGACCTCAGAAAAATTTGTAAAAATAACATAACAGTGTAAAGTTAAAAGATAAACAATAAAATGTTGTGCTCTAAAGTGTTTTAACAATATAAATACTGTGCACCTGCAGAATGAATTACCAAAATACAGCTATGGACATTTTTCCAGTAAAGGTAATTGAAAATAGCAGCAACATCAGATATGTGCAAAATGACAGCACTATGTTATTTAACTGACTAAAGTAGAAACTGTGCAAAATCAGCATGAATGTCAAGTATCAGCCCAGACACATGTTACATTGAGGTGTCTTTATAAGTATAAGTCATGGCCAAATAAAAAACCTCAACATGTTGGGAACAGAGGGGCTTATAAAGTCTTACAGCTGCCGGGAGGAAGAATCGGTGATAATTTATGAATATATATAGATATATATATATATATATATATATCTATATATATATATACTACCGTTCAAAAGTTTGGGGTCACATTGAAATGTTTATTTTTAAAGGAAAAGCACTGTATTTTTCAATGAAGATAACTTCAAACTAGTCTTAACTTTTAAGAAATACACTCTAGAAAGTTCTCTTTTTCTGGCCATTTTAGCGTTTAATTGACCCCACAAATGTGATGCTCCAGAAACTCAATCTGCTCAAAGGAAGGTCAGTTTTGTAGCTACAATAACGAGCTAAACTGTTTTTCAGATGTAAGGAACATGTTTAAACATTGCTTTTCCTTAAAAAATAAGGAATATTTCAATGTGACCCCAAACTTTTGAATGGTAGTGTGTATATATTATATATATATATATATATATATATATATATATATATATATATATATATATATATATATATATATGTATATAAAATAAATATATAATATTTTATACACAAGTTTTTTGCTTATTATATAGTGTTTTTTTATGACTCACCCTGTGTGCCCTAGATAAGTAGCGTGATACAAGGGGCCCCTCCCTCTTGCATCTCTTTGGTTGACATCAGCAGCGTTTTGCAGCAGGAACTCACAGGCAACCAGAGAACCCTGAAAGGAATTTAAAACAAAGCAATTATATTTTGAAGTGATGATGAAAAAAGTTTTCAAAGACTGCACTCTATTTTAATATTGTATTGTCTTGTCAATATTGTATTGTATATCAGGAGTTTTGCATAAAAAAACAAACAAATCAGATTGCCTTTTCTTTGCCCAGACTAACTCACCCCAGTAACAGCTTGTATAAGGGGCGTCTTTCCTTCGTCCTCGTCGTTGACCAAATTAACGTCGGCGCCGTGGGCTAGAGCTTCAGCCATCACTGGCAGATTGCGAGCTTTAGAGGCTTTATATAGCAGGGTTCCAGGATCCATCTCCCTCATGTCCTCCGGGTCTGACGTCTCAGGCTCGGTCTCACCGCTCGAGTCTTCAGATTCTTCACACTCTGCAGATGAGGAGGTCGCTCATAAAAAAGGTCTAAATATCTTCCTGAAGATTCTACATTGTGCTCTACCTCCTTATAACTAGCCTCACCCTCCTCCGTGACGCTGTCCACCACTGAGCCAAACACCAGGATGTCTGTGCTTCCGTCTGTGCTGCCTCCCAGGCCGCTGTCGCTGCTTAAACCTGCAGGACAACATGAACACATTAGAAACTGTCGCTTTTTATTGCAATCTAAAACATCTGCTTAAACAAGATCTCATGTTGTTTTCACACTAGCACAAAGTTAAGTGCTAAACGAAAAAACTTACTCCGAGGACCAGATCCATTATCAAAGTAAGAGAAGAGAGAATCCAGCTCATCCGGGCAAAACAAAGACTCTCGTCTGAATTTTGCCGCTGCTGTGAGAGAGAGAGCAAAGAGTTTTTTTTTACAGCCCATTGATTCTTTGTCTACAACACAGCTTCAGAGATAACAAAAAGAAAGTACATCCTTTTTCAGTTCTTGGTTTTTACTTATCGGCACAAAATAAAAGTGATATGGTCTTAACTAGGTTCTTAAATTCTCTAAAATAAACTTTAAGCTCAAAAAACCCTCAATGAATTCAACTTTAAATATTTATGTATGTATATGTGTAGGTAGGTGTGTATATACATATATATATGGATATATATATAGCAACATAATTATAAATATTGTAAATTGAAGAAATACTAGAATAACAAGGGTAGGCAGAACTTTTACTTCTTCCTACTCCTTTTCTCACATGTGAATAGAGGTATATTAACTCAGGAAAGAAAAGTTTCACCGTGCAAGTGTTGATTCTCTCTCTCCAATGTTTTTAAACATTGTTTTATTTATTTTTTCTTGTATGTTCAGGTAAAGATACCAATTCCAAACTTACAGTAATTTCCTGACTATAGAGCGCACATCACTTTTTTGGCGCCGCCCCAGCTACATAAAAAAACTGGAATCGTACACTATATAAGCCTCACACTGGGCTATAAGTCGCTGATATCTACTGAACTGTCTCTCCCACCAAACCTGTAGGGGGAGCTCTACATACAGCGCCTTGGAGTAGGGAAGAAGAATAATGCTAGCTTCCGTTAGCTTGTTGGTCTCACGGCAGTAAGAGCTACTACTGAAAGATGGGGCTTTATTGGCTCTTTATTTTAGCTCTGCATGAGTTGAGCCCAGTCTCTTCATTGGTTCGCCAGCTTTAATTCAGCAAATAAATGTTAATATGTGTGAATTCAGGACATTTGTGCCGTTTCTCAATATGTGTACTTGTGCGTTCTCATGTGCTCGTGAAACGTCATCACCCTCAGCCTTAGTATTGTTCAAATTCACCAGAACAGCAGACCGAGAACGAACAAGTTCTCCGGATGTTGTTCTCGCCCCTCCATCTTTACCCAGCATGCATCAGAGCAGGATTCTCCGTTCTCGAGAACGACAGCTGTCCCAGCATGCACTGCGGCAGCAGCAGTTTTATTATTATTATTTAGAGCGGAGGTCTCCAACATTGGGTCCGCAACCCCTAGGGGGTCCACTATGGTACTGCATGGCGCTCGCAAAAGTTTTTGTTGATTTAACTTTTTATATTTTTTTCCACTAATTTAAATGTCTTTAAATCCACATTAACACAAATTCAACAGACTGTAGTAAACAGGTAAATGGAGACAGAAGATGTCTTTCAGTCATTAATACACACACATTCAGCGACACACACAGGAGCTCTTTCAAGCTGGGCACCGTTTCATTCACAACACCTGTCCCATCAAGCAGGAATCAGAATCAGAAATACTTTAATAATCCCAGGGGAGAAATTACTTTTGTTACATTACTCCATCTGCAATAGAGAAACTATAGGACCAGTTTGATATAACATAATTTCATACAATATATAATTAGGGGTCCCCGCTCCATCTCGCAATCAGTTTGGGGGTCCTTGGCCTGAAATTTGTTGAAGACCCCTGATCTAGAGAATATTAATAACAGGAGGTGAAAAATGCAGCTCCAGACGAGCTGAGAGTGTGATGTCACAAGTACACTTCTGTTCAAATTGACCCATATTTATGCTGCGTGCTCCCGTTCTCCCAGAGTAAATACTTTCCTGTGTTCTACTCAAGAACATAATTAGCGAGGACACGAGTCCGTGCTCGGGTTCTTGTGAATTGAGAAACGGTGTTGTTCCCCATTGTGCCTGCAGCTAGCATATTCTTGTGCTAAATGTACATTAGCCTCTTATTCTTTCATTACCAGCCTTGATTTCCCCCTCTACCAGTTGGCAAAAATCCACAGAAAAGCTGCACCTTCTTATAAAGGTTGATTTATACTTCGAAACTATGTCGTCTGCGTAGGGCGTCTCGGTGAACGTAAAGACGTCCCCGCCCCCTCCGCAGACACTCTGCTTCACCTCTCAAATTGTAGGTGACCACAGACAGTGCCGCAGACAGGAGACCGGCTTCATTTGTTTGTATGACCATTGCGGAAATCAACTCGTGAAGTTGGACCAACTAGAAGAGCGAAGTGTGCGAGAACGCTGGGACCCTTTTTCCACCTAAATCCCTGCTCTTTTTTGCCCTCACATCCCTCCGATGTCGCACAAACTTGTTCCCACTTCCTCACCGTCTCGGCCGTATCTAGAGCCACAGCTAGTTCCTGATTGTCCCACTGGCGTTGTGGCGTGGCGCGGACCATTCTTCAAACTTGAGCATAAATCAAAAATGTCTGCGTCAAGCTCACTGTGACTTAATCAGCCTTAAGCCACATTGTTCAAAGCATGAAAAAAAGGTAGCGGCTTATAGTCCAGAAACTACGGTACTCCTTTTAATGTCTATTCAATTTAAAAGATATAAAGGAAGGATTTATAGAGGAGAATGTACTAAAATTCCTTCGCAACAGTCAGAGACTAAAGCCAGACAGAAACACCATCTACTGAGGCTTTTAAGTCATGTGACAAACTTAGTTCTTATTTTCTACACTGTTTTGCCATTAGAAGTTTGTTTTTGTTACTAAAATAATGATAAGCTGTTGTGTTTTGCACACTTGAGGTCTGATTTAAACGGATGTAGAACCTGCAAACACCGGATTAAACCCTAGCACTGACAAAAGATGTCATTTCCGTTATTAGTAAGTGGACTGATGTTTGTTTCTATGTTCGGTAATCATTTTAACTGAACATCACCTAGCTGTCATTAAATCAGCCATTTGTAAAAAGTGAATTATTAGCCTGCCTATTGAGAGAGCAGAAGGAGAGGTGCTGCCAGGCTCTTGTCTGTATCTCCGCTGGGTTTTTGGAACAGTGGTGGCGCTGTTGTGTCTTCTGCACTTCTTCACGCTCCACCGCCTCTCTGACTTCCTCTCTCCATTAACCAGGATCTCAGTGGAACCCAGCCTCTTCAGGAATTTCTTCTCCACATACTTGGCTCGAATCCACGCCTCTTTTTCCTGCCTGCAACAGAAGAGGTTTTAATCCTTTATTTTTTTTCTGCCAATGAAATAATAGCTGATGCGCCAATTAGCTGCATTTTTCCACATCCTGACCTTGAACTGGAGGGCGATGGTTTCTTCAGACCCTGCTCTTGATAGGAACCTTCATAAACGCGATTGATGACGCTGTTTCCAAGCTCACACATCAACTGCGAGGAAATAAAATAGACGTTGTAACTGGCTCCAACATGCTGAGCTGTTCGAAGAATTAACCATACCTTTAACAACTCTGGTTCCCACGAGTCGAGGGTCAAGGAACGCACCTTCGAACAGTGGACGCCAAGACTCCTGCATTAAAAAAAAATGCAAAAATTCATTGCCAATAAAATATTAGCTCGATAAATATGGATAGACATTTATGCAAAGCTGGGAAATTGCACTGTAGCATCAGCTTTACACAATGAGGTAAAAAGCGAAATTAACATCTTCTCTGGCATATATATATATATATATAATACACATATAACATATATATATGATCACATCTATATATATATATACATACACACACACATATTAGTATATACATAAACACACACACATATATATATATATATATACATAAACACACACACATATATATATATATATACATACACACACACATATATATATATATACATACACACACACATAATAATATATATATATATATATATACTATATACAAACATATATATATACATCTATATATATATATATACATATATACATCTATATATATACATATATATATATACACATATACATATATATACACACATATACATATATATACACATCTATATATATATATATATATATATATATATATATATATACATATATAC
>JAGKQL010000065.1:3850068-3881338 GCA_018398635.1 Cyprinodon brontotheroides | reverse complement strand
ATCCACCAAAAATTCACCAAATGTTGCCATATTTTAATATGTTGATATATTGGCGCGGTATCGATCTATTTTACTAACAAAATCTCACAAAATTTGCAAAATATCACGAGAGTTTGTAACAGAAGCGGTGAAATTTCACGAGATTTTGAAAGGTGAAATAGATCGATACCGCGTTTTTAAAAATCAATTTGATATCAGCATATGAAAATATATTTGAGTATATTATTTTTCAAAGTGTCAAGAAATGGATAACAAAACTGCTATTTTCAATGACTACTTATTTTTGTCAAGCTTTATCATCAGTATCGATATCGGTTATCGGCTACATGAGTTTTTAAAATATCGGCATATCGGATATCGGCCAAAATCCCAATATCGTGCATCCCTAATGAAAACTAAATGTAACTTGTAGTTGTTGTTTTTTTTAAAGAGTTGTAAGTAGAAGTTGTGCAAGTATAATTCAGCTTTTCAGACGCATACGGAGCCCTTCCTGGGTCTAACAAAACAACTTGCTACTGTGGCCGCGGGTTGCCATGGTTATGCATCAATGACAAAATGTAAAAAAATTCAGGAACATATTGTCAAAAATAATTTTATATGGACAGCAACCAATTCCAGAGTTAAAAAAGAAAACATTGAAAAAACAAAACTTTGAGCCACACCAATGGAGGAACCAAATGTTTTTCAAAAAAGAAAGAACTGTTATGCTTCAGACTGGGCGCGTTTTCGGAATCTAAGCGCCTGATTTACATGCAAAGTCGGCGACGCCGAGAGTCTCAGAAAATGCAACCCTTTCGGCCGCTGGAAGCTGGAGCGTCAGAAAAGCTGATCCAGGAGTTTTTTGCGGAGACAGACACTGCATGTAAGCTGTTGTTGCTTCTGAATATGAATAAAGAAATAAATATCTACTGTAGGGAGTTAAACTCCAATGGAACAGAGAGTGAGCTCTGATCATTATTGCTGCACTAAAACATTTTTTATGAACTATGGCGGAACAGTTTCTAAATACCTGAATTAGCTAAATGTGTTAAAACCTGCATATACAGGAATGAGTAACTCTTATCTAATGTTTTTTAATGCTCTTCTAATGCTCTTAGAAATAATTTTAATGACCTGAGTGAAGTTGGCCCCCCACCTTCTTCAAATCAGACAAAATTAATGTCAAACGTTTGTGCTACGTTTATGCAGCAAAAATTTTCGTTTGTGCCGCTATCGTTTTAAAGATATAAAGAAATATTTCTAGAGGTCATCAAAGGTCAATCAGCCCCCCCCCTCCTTCAAATCAGACGAAATGGGTGTCAATTAACTCGGCTCCGCTTCGTGCTGGTTTGTGCAGCAAAAAATTGTCGTTTTGTGCTGCTTTGGCTTGAAGATATTAATGAAAATGTAAAGGTCAAAAAGGTCAACCAGCCCCCACCTTTTTCAAATTAGACAAAATTGGTGTCAAACATTTTTTCAAACGCTTGTGCAGCAAAAATTTTCAATTCGCTTTCATTTTAAAAGATATAAAGAGATGTTTTAGAGGTCATCAAAGGTCAACCTTTTGTTGAAATTCTGTACTTTCCTACTCTTCTAACTTTTTCTCCCGCCGAGCTTTTTTCTCCCAAACATACGGGCTTTTTTACGATCAACCAGAGACATTGGAAGTTCTGCTAAACATATCTAAATATATTAATATCTGACAAAATTGTTTCTTTATTAATTTTTTTTAATAAAGCATTTTAAATGCCAATTAATAAACAAATTTAATGAATTTTTAATGCCAATTAAGGCCTTAATTTCAAAAATTATAATTTAATGAATTTTTAATGGTTTTTAATGACCTGCAGAAACCCTTTAACAGATACTGTACTTGCAGCTTTTACCACAAACCTTAAAAAACTCTTTATATTCACTCCCAGCTATTGATGGCAATGAGGAATCCCCCAGAGGCTGGCCTGCAGCAGAGAGCTTTCTGCTAGGATTTCCAGTGCTGCTGACCAGCTGTATGCTGGAGGTCTGACATGTGATACTACAAAGCTCTAAGGAAGTAATTTAGTTTGTTTTTTTACTGACTCATGTTAACTTGGATATTTACCTGGCAGATAATTGTTTCCAGCACAGGCCAGAAACTAGGGAATTCTTTCACTAAATGGTGCCATCTTTAAACAAATCAAAGCTTAGAGATTTCAGTGTGAATGCCTTACTTGAAGGGGGAGACGACCTCAAAGCAGAACCTCCTCTCGATGTCCTCATATGGTTTTACAGAACACAATCGGAGATCCTCTACTACCACCGTAAGAACATCCTGTTCACATAAAAATGACAAAAGTGTTATATTTGTCTACTTTAAACAGCAGCTGCATATACCTGATTCTTTCTGCAAAAGGAAATTTCCATCTACCTAACAAGTGATGAGCTTTTTGTCAGTTAAAATTAATTTCAGAAGATTCCCAACAGCTCAGATATATCTTTACCAGGATCTTTACCGGGATCCACTAATCCTCCCCTCACAAAACAATTGCTTGCATCTCAATATTTTATCTGAAAAAATATTAGAATTTCTCTCCACAGCATCAGACACAGATTTCAGAAAAAATAAATACTTCAAAATTTAAAATTTTACCTTTTACAGAGAGAACTGATGGCGTCCCTCGGCATATACTAAAGGTAAGTCTGTTTACTTGATTTTTACCTTGTTATAATGTATTTTTCATATATATATACATATATTTAACATATATAAGAACACAATAGAGGAGTATACTTATACAAAAAAGTATAAATAAAAATCAAAACTAAGGATTTTAACACCATTAGTTAACCTTATACTTAAATACAGAAACGTATTTGTATAATTTTACTTAATTATGCCACAAAGCACTGATACTTAAAATATATTGACTGAAGTATGGAATAAGAAATGTACAAGTGTATTATACTTCAAATATACTTCAATAAACTAAAATTTTTACACTAGTAGTATAACGATGAGTGTGCTTTAAGTATACCTTTTTATCTCATATTATTTGTTCTTTTGTGTAATTATCTATTAAATAGGTATATTTTGTGCAACACAAGATGGTTCCTAATATACTTGCTAAACTTATCCTTATTATCATATATACTTAATAAAATTAACTTGAAGTATACTACTTTTGCTAAGGGTTAAATAAATAAGCACTTGCCTTCAACTTCTTCTGATAGACCAGCTGATTGTTCTGAATGGAGAACCACAGCCTGTAACAGTAAAAGAGAAGTTTTATTTTTTTTATTTTTATTTTTGATGCAAAAAGCCTTTCAGGAATCTATACTTGCTTGAGGGGCATTACAGTTACAACTTTTCTACTTCTGTTATTTGCTGTTGTTTCTCAAATTAAATGCATAACGATATTACAGCTTTCATTGATAAAATTCAAAATTGAAAAAATTGTCTAGCCTGTAAGTAAAAAAAAATTAAAATTAACCCATGAATCGATTCGTATCGTGGTGTATTCTTGAATATCGAAAATAATCGAATCTTTGGGTCAGAAAATCGATACTGAATCGAATCGCCATGATGGATGTGATTAACACCCCTAAACCTACCATCTCTCTACATACAACAACGCTACTTTTACAGCATGGATATCTACAGGGTTAGGAGACTCCTACAATAAGCCACAGGCTGTGGGATCAAACCATAAAATGTCATCTATCGCCTAAACCCTCACCTCTGAGTTTTTATTGATCAAATGGTTACATAAGGAAGTGATCGAGTTGTGTTGAGGTGAAACCACCAATTAATTTTAAATTTACACAACAAACAGGGTCTGTGTGCAACCAATGTCCACCTTTAAATGAAGTTGATCCAACACGGTTTTCAGTTTTAGCCATGGCGCTTACCTGTTCCAGGTCTTGAAGGCATTGCTAGCCCTTTTGAACAAGTAGCCCTCCATCACCACGCCATTAGGGGCGTCCACGTTAAACTCCACCTTTGAGTCGTCATATGAAAAATCCTGCAGAAAGAAAAGAATTTAAATCAGGAAAATCACTGATCAACAAAGAATAAAAAACCCTGTTCTGCAGCAAAGAGGCTGCAGTTATAGATTCTCTCTTCTAGATTACCAACAGCTTTCAATCTATGAGCTGAGCATTATACACTTTAGACAAACTGGCATCTTTTTTTTTACTGTATATAAGTTCTTAATCATAAAATGCTTTCCATTTACTCATAAACATGCTGGATTTTAAAATAATTTTGCTTTTTGAATAAATTTTGTTTGGATCAGGAAATTTTGTGCATTAACTTCTGTCCTGAACTACTGTAACTTTCCTTTACACTAAAAAGCAAAGGTGAGCTGAATGTGTTGCTAACTTTTCTAGCTGCAACCAGGAAGAAAACCATACACAGAGCGGCCATCTTGGGTCAGACCAAGCAGACGGAAACAGTACATGTCTATTGAGGCATATGTTACTTTACTAATTCACACACCAAATCTGGTGAACTTTTAACCGATTTCCAGATAAATGGTTTACTGAGAACGGCAACGTTTCAGTGGCAACATGGCACCAAATGAGTCATAGAAATTATCATCATTTCGATTTTATATTGACAGTTAGAAAACTCACAGAGCTTCCTCTCAGGATGCCCGACTTTTATTCCAAGTATAGGTTCATAAATAAAAGGAGACCACAAACAAGATCCAGAAGTAGCATTGTATGACAGGTTTTCCTCATGTTTCACAGTTTCCTGGCATCAGCACAATACTGTATGTGTTAATACATAGTGGGGATGGAAGCAGAGAAAAGTGCATAAAAATGCCTGATTTTTTTTTGAAAAGGGTATTATTATATATTTATATATATATATATATATATATATATATATATATATATATATATATATATATATATATATATATATATATGTACCATATATATGTATATGTACCACCAGAGCAGAAGGTGGTGGTACTGCGACCAAAACCAACCGCCACTAGTAAACAAACAGAAGAAGCGAAGTACTAAAGCGGGTGTAGCAGAAAAAAATCAGTTGTTGTGGAGAATTGTGTGGGTATGGTGAGTGGGAAAGAACAGGAGTTGGAAGTAGCGCCAGCAGCACTTTTATAGGTGCTGCTGTATGGGACCACTTTGCATTTAGAGTGACCTACGATGACGGAAGAAAGAAAGTTGTGGATAAAAGATTACAGCAATTATTGCAAGCTTATTGTGCAACACGTTTTGTTTATGCTAACAGCAACATGACCAAAATGTTGGGGTAACCGCGAAATCCCTCATACTCTTGCCAGCGCTCCGCCTCGCACAGCGCTCCAGACCCGCCCTGCACAAGCACAGCATGCAGCCTCCCACTGTGGCTCCCGTCCGCTCACCTCTGAGTCTCCTTGGGGAGACGTAGTGAGGGCATCGCGCCCAGATGATTAAATTCGAAAGCAGCAAAACATGCGAGGAAATGTACCAGGATTACCGCGGATCATTAAAAAAATAATTACAATTCATTAATTTTTGGGATTTTTCATTAATTAATACATTTTTATACAGGATTTTTTCATTGTAACAATCAACATATACCGAACCGAACCGAAAACCGTGAACCGAACCGAACCGTGGATTTTTGTGAACCGTTCCACTAATATATATATATTTGTTTGTTGTTTGTCATATTAATATTAAATTGCAAAATATATAACTGCATGTACTGTTTATATCTCATCCACTTTGATTTCATTTTAAAGTGTTTTGATTCTGTATATTTAATATAAATGAAAGGTCATTATATAATGCTTATGAAATTTTAAGGGGTCGTAACATATACCGGTAAGAGATTATTGGGATATTATCTTTGACTCGTCTTCCATGTGTTTAAAATGAGATGTGAGGTTCCGCCTATTTATTCAGACAGCAGCATCCAATGGGTAATTATTAATGTCTATGAAGAAAACGCTACTGTCTTAAGAGGCGGGATTTCCTGTAAAGTAGCCAATCACAGGCAGATTTCTTTCTCCGGCCTGTTTCACCCTCACAGTGACAAAAGTTGACATGAGCCACAGAAACAGATCAAAAGGTGATCAGGAGAAAATCTAGAGCTGCATAAAAAGCAAGAGGAGCACAGAGAAGAAGCATAGAGTCATGCTTGTGATAGAATTGTGGCCTTATAGTAATAAATCTGCACACATAGAACGTTTAAAATGCACCAATTGTGCAGTTTACATGTGTGTATTCTAAATAAAACTATGAGGATTTGTCATGCATGTGAACTTTTCTGGATTAATAGATTAAAGTGTTGGGTATAATATAACTATTATGTCTTGGTGTTTTATAGCTTTTGAAATTACATACTTTTTAATCAAATCTAAGGTAATTTTTTACTAATCTGATTGGAAATTTTTTTTGGTCAAATTCTATAGTTTTTTCACAGTGTATATTGCTGGTTTTAAAAGTTGAAAGAGATGGTCTATAGGAATATTTCAGTAAATGAATAAAGGAAAGGTTTAATCTGAAAGTTAATAACAGTATAAAATCATACAGACACAAATAAAGGATGAAAAAAAATTTTTTTTAAATCATTAAATAGAGTTAAACAGTGTCTAGATATAAGAAAAGTGAAAAAGTCCACCCACCAAGCTGCAATTCCACCAGGAAAAGATCTTCATTTTTAAAAGATGGATGTTTTTCAGCAACATTAAAAAATCTTTACAAACAGAAACATGAGGAAAAAATCTGCATAAACACAAATCCAAAGACGGAGCCTGACGACAGGATCATGTCTTTCTCCACTTTCTAACGGAGCGATTGAACCGCCACTGAAGCTCTGACCACGGCAGCATGCGCCTCAGGATTACAGCTAATTACCATACAGCTGTCGCTACCTCCAAACATTCCTATTGACACCTCAACACTTCAGCTGCTCTTGACCCAAAAACAAGTAGGCTTGAATCAGTCGTACAACTTTTTATAACGCCTCCTCCAACACCACCATGGTGACACAGCAAGAATCTCCCCTGGAAGGAAGCCAAGACCACCAAACAAAAAACAAAAAGTCTCAGCAAGCTTCATTTAAAATCTACTGCTAACAGGGACCCAGTTTGTTTCACATCACATTAGATCAGGTAAAAAAAGGGAAAATATTAATTTAAAAGCAGCTTACCTTCACTGTTAAAAGGAAAGGACATCAGATACAGGAGAAGCACTGTACGCTGCTCTGAAAACTCTCCAGCTCTACAACAATCATCATCTATTTTTAACGGCCCGACATCACACAGACCAATAAGAGCACGACTGAATTATTTAACAAGCGAGAGGCTTAAGAACGTTATGGGCAAAACAAGGAAAACTGTGGAGCGGCAGGCATTAACAAGCAGGAACATGGAATGATGCAGTCAGTGTGCGGTGATACGTCATCCACCTGCTGCTGCTGTCAGCCTGCAGACCGCGCTGCCAGGCCGGAACAAACACCTCGCATCCTGTCCAGTTGGCAGCACTGATTTCTCAATCTGCTGCAGGGACTGTATCACCTGGAAGCTCATTAAGTGTCACTCTGGCAGACATCTATAAATTGATCCAATATCAGAGCTTGAATTGATCGTAATAGCTTACAGAAAAAAGGAAAACAAGAAAGAAACAAAACCATCAGGCTCAGGTTAATACCTAAATTGGATAAATGAGATTTTATGGAAGCCCCAAAGACCTAAATGGATTAGAGGCCTCTTTTTTTAATGCTTAACAAAGACGCACAACTTTCTTCACCCCACTTGAAATAATTAAGCTTTAGATGTCCCTACATCTTCATTTGAATATTTCTAGCTCTCTTTTTCTTCTGTTTTTTCAGTTTTTTTGCCAAGTTGAATTAACAGTTTCTCTGCAGTCGGTGTATACTCTGTATGGAAGAGGATTAAGGCCACTGGAAAAAAAAAAAAAAAGTTAAAGTTAGTTTTTTTTTTTATTTCATATTTCAGTATAGTATGGGAAAAAAGTCAGAATTCTGACTTTAATCTCAGAATTCTGACTTTTTTTATTGTCAGAATTCAGTCAGAAAAAAACTTGAATTTCTGACATTTCCAGACAACTTTTAGAATAGAATAGAAAATTGCTTTATTGTCCCACAACCCTGTAAAGTTGAAGGAAAAAAATCTCAAAGAAAATCTAAGTAATTAAACCAAGAGATCAATGAGAGGACACTAGGAATAAAACTAAATTACCGTTTACCGGAAATCTGGTCTTATTTAATGAAGCTCCAAGCTTTACTCAGTTCCACTTTATCCATTTAAACCAAGCTTGCACTTTAAAACAAATTAAAACATTCAGAAGGTTTAAAAGATTTTCAGAGATGCCATAATTTCCATTTTGTTGTTGTACATCATTAGTGACTCCTTTGTATTCAATACTACAGCCAAGTCATCTTAAGTAAGGAATGAATAAAACAAAGGACACGACGTATGAGCTAAAATATTCAGTCATTGTTTCCTTCAAACATCGACGTGCAGCTTCAGGCAGTAAAAATAACTCTGAATGAGCAGGAATAGCAGGGAGCTGCAGCATCAAACAGGACTTCTCCATTAAACCCAGATTAAAAATAAACAGCACCGACATTTGAGAGCCTCTTCCTTCTCTGCAGCAGTAACAATATTTGCCTTCAGAGCTTAACTTTCTTCCTACTTCCTTCTATTTTTTCCTTGTATGACATAGCGGCTGCTCTTAATCCTTTAAAGACTTACATAAGACTTATTAAGTATTACTGCAGGTGATTGAAGATTATAAAAATGTACACAATATCTCTAAACTGACAGTTTTATAACATAAATCTAAACCCTTTGAGCCCCTTTAGCTATAGATACTCTCTGCATTGGTAGATCTAACCTCAAAGCTCTATGTAGGCCACTCAAACTAAGTTTGGCTTCTGATTGTGCATTATAAATGATTCAAGATCCACTTCTGCATGCCCTAATGGATTCCAGAGTTTAAACACAGCTTGTCAAAACATAGTGGAAGAAGTTGCAGACTTCAGGTTGAGATGCAGGTCTGCATCTACGGAAGAAGGATTAGGGCCACTGAAAAATAATAAATAAAAAGGTTAACTGATTTTTAAATTTTATTTCAGTTTAACATGGGAAAAAGCCAGGAATTTCTGACTTTTTCTCAGAATTCTGACTTTAATCTCAAATTCTGACTTTAATCTCAGAGATTCTGACTGAATTCTGATAGCCCTGGCGTGAGTCCGACTCAATTCTAGTCAGAATATGAGTCTGATACTGCTCCATAGAGCTGTGATTATGGGGGTGTTTGAGCGAACCAGGAAAAAAAATGCCTCTGCACTCAATTGGATAGACCTACAACCAATAAGAGCAGCTTGGAGTGGCGTGGCGTATGTTAAGCCAAGAGCATAGTTGTTGCGTCAACAAAAAATCAAAAGCGTACGGATTGGACTACAGGAATAAGAAGATGAGCCTTGATAAAAGCGTTTCTCTGTTCCTCTTTTTAAAATTAATTTGCTGTCGATATCTTCTAGAACAGACCTAATAGCAGAATCTACTCACCCAAACTCTCGGCGGCAGCCATTATTATTGTTGTCATCCTAGCGGCAGCTTTGGTCAAGTGGTTGATTACGTTACTGTTGATCATCTGTCCATCATCGTGAGCAAAAAGCCCGCTGACAATTTGATGGGATTCGCCTGACGGTGGCGATAATACTCAGCGCTACTATGGAGCAATGCCAGACGAACTTCCCGGACCTCAAACTTTGTGGGTTGGGACTAAGTTCTGGCACTCTAGGCTAGAATTCTGACAATAAAAAGTCAGAATTCACCTGAGATTAAAGTCAGAATTTGAGATTAAAGTCAGAATTCTGAAAGATTAAAGTCAGAATTCTGAGATTAAGTCAGAATTCTGAGATTAAAGTCAGAATTCTGAGAAAAAAGTCAGAATTTGACTTTTAATCTCAGAATTTTTTTCCCATACTATACTGAAATAAAATAAAAAAAAATCTGTTAACTTTTTTTTTTTTCTTTTTTTCCCAGTGGCCCTAATCCTCTTCCGTATGCATCCACTGACCCCGAAGCCTCCAGAAAAATAATCAAAACCCAGAAAGCAAAACAAATGAAGGCTTACTCACCTGCATGAGGGTCTTGGATGATAAAGTGCCATTAGGGACATAGAGGAGACAGAAAAATGACAAAATGAGTGTGTGCAGCAGCAGCAGCAGCAGCAGCAGAACAGTTTAAATGGGGATAATGTGATAATCTGTCAGGTTCAGCCGACTGATTATTATCCTAATTACTGAGCCTCCACAAAACGACACCATCAGCCTGAATAACATCTTTATTTAACATTAAATCTCCCCCTAACAGCTCAGACACAAACAGATCAATAATTGGCCACACATCTGACTCCGACCCTTCCCCTGTGGGCCGGTCCGTATCACAGACTGATGCCTGGAGGGGGAACACAGAGCTGAGCTGTCTGCCAGATGGCCACTGATTGTGGGCTACACAGCATACAGACACCTTCCTGCACCCCCTCTTTGTTCATCATTAAGGATGTGTCCGATGGGGTCTGTTAAGCCTTAGATAGATTATAGTTCTTCCTTAGGCCTGATGTTGGTCTGATGAGGCCCATACTTGCTATTTATCCAGACTCGGATCTTTTTTTGTCTTTCTGATTGATGTTTTGAGGTTTCTTGGTCTGATATCTATGTTTTTCTGAGGCCTGAAGGCAAAACCAAGCTAAATTGTTAACTGGGGACAAGATGCGACTCATTGCTGGGGTCCCTTTTCATTCTAGTTGTTATTTATTGCAAAATTATGGAGCGAGTTTTGTTCTATTATTTTGCAAGTGAAGAAAATCTTTTGTAAATGTATAGGAAAAAAAATGCGATCCTGAAATTTAGCCTAACTTTGCTGTTTTCTCATATTTCATTATCTATACATACATAAAAATATACACTGTATATATACTTTTTGTTATTTATTTATTTTTTTACAAATTTTCTTATTTTCTTTTTACAGATTTAATTCAAATTTTTTTATTTATGTTTTTCAGATCATAGTTTTTGAATTGGATCCTTTTGACCAACCGGAACATTGTTACTAACGTCCATCTAGACCAACAGAAATGCGTTTTCTCTCCTAACTCCTGAGGAACAGAATTCACTCCATATACACACTGCAAAAAATGTAAATCTAAATAAGTCATTTTTTCTTAGAATAAGTGCATTTTTTCTTGAATTGAGGGGGTAAGTGAGACACTTTGCAATTTGAAATAAGAAAAAAATAATTGCTTAGTCTTATTTTAAGTGCATATTTTGTAATTATCTTATTTTAAGTGTAAAAATACTCATTCCATTGGCAAACTATCTTATTTTCCTGCTCAAATTAAGGGTAAATATACTTGATTTAATACATTTTTACTTAATTTCAGATCGTTTTTGCAGTGCAATAAAAAAAAAAAAAAAAACCTCCACAGCAAGACCAGAAGTAAAAACTGCACTTGTTCCTAAATGGTGACCATGTGGCAAAAAGGCTCCATAAAAATTTAACACCACTCCCCACTAAGCAGATCAAAGTACATGTGGGGAGTGCAGGCTTACTGGTTCTAGCTGGGCGTTTGCATCCTGGAAAGACTGAAGGTTCGCTGGCTCTTGTAGACCCCCCCACTAATGCCCCCTGAACTGTACCCTAAGCCCAGAATGCCCTCAGGGCACCGATTGCAACAACAAACATGAAGCAGATTCCTATTTAAAAATGACCTACTACCTTGAAAAAGGCTTAACAGAACTGCTTTTTATCAGAGTATCTCTGCTTACTAAAGAATATGACTGCAGCTATCAATTATCTTTCTAATCAATTATTCTAGTTATCTTTATTATTTCTAGTTTTTCAGTTCATTTTAACCCTGTAATGCCAAATATGTAACGTATTTGACACATACGGTTTCTGAATTGTTTTGCGTCTGAGACCTTTTGCATTACATTATTTGGTAAAAACTTCGCTCAAACTCCTTATTGTACACACAATCAGATATAATACCTGATAACAGCCAGTAGAAGACTACACAAAAAATAATCTTGACTTATCGCGATAGTAATAAATTATTTATATCAAAAATCTATTTCTGTTTTTTCTTTTTACATATTTTGTTAAAAAGGCCAAATAAGGAATTTAAACCAAAAAAAATTTACTTTCTGTTTTGTTTTATTCTTGGATTGGGCTTTAAAGGGTTAAAGATATAACGTTGGTAGATTAGCACACCTACACAAACAATTTTTTGAACCTAAAATGAATCTTTATTCATCTGCTTGACCTTATCTTTTTGCAACTTTTATGATAAAGACATATTGTCGAAAACAGAGGTCTTCAACAGGGGGTCCGCGGCCCCTAGGGGGTCCTCGAAGGTACTGCATGGGGGTCGCAAAAGTTTTGGCTGATTAGACTTTTTTTTTTTTATATTCCCCCTGCAATTTATTCCACTAATTGAAATTTCTTTAAATCCACATTAACATGAATTCAACACACTGGAGTATTCACTAGGGGTGGGTATTGGCAAAGAAGTCATGATTCGATTCGAATCACGATTCACATGCCACGATGCGCTATTCTATATAACGCATGCATCACGATACTGCTGAAATATTGTGATGCATTGCGATATTTTCACTGAACACTGTAGTGAAAAATACAGCCCTTATCAGTGGCTGACTGGCTGTGTGTGATCTGGATAGTGATTGTGTATATATCATATAAAACTGTAACTGAAGCGTAAAAAAAGTAATTTCCATCTGGGATTATTAAAGTATTTCTGATTCTGACTTTAATTGATACATAACTGAAAGCAACTGAATTCATACATAGCTTTATTTATTGAAACGACTTTTGGAGGTGTTGCCATGAAAACAAATACTGGACACAAATATTACTATTACTGGAGTGGACACTGACAATAAGTGCTTAGGATTTATAAAACTTAAAACAGTGCCGAGTACATGGCCTCAGTGGTCCTTTTTTTAAACCAATGAAATGGAAGCATTCAAATGTTTGACCCTAAAAAATGAAAAAATTACATGCTATATTTATTAAGTTTTTAAAGCCAAATGCATGCCAAACATCTGATTGATGATGGAGCTGGGCAAATTTTTCTCAGTCAAAGACATGTTTTGTTTATAATGACTCCTCGCAGTATCCACAGCGACATCTATTGGACTCTAAAGTTAAATTCCACTTGTTTTTGGCTAATGTGTGCTAACCATTCATATGTATTTATTTATTCCTTTTTGTCAATTAAGAATCGATACTTGGCGTCAAGAATCGATACCCTGCAGATCATAAAAATTAGAATCGCGATGCATCGTCATGACGATTATTTTGCACGCCCCTATTATTCACAACACCTGTCCCATCAACATGGAATAAGAATCAGAAATACTTTAATAATCCCAGGGAGAAATTACTTTTGTTAATTTACTCCATCTGTAATAGAGTGACTATAGGACTAGTTTGATATAAACCATTTCATACAGTATATATAATTAGGAGGTCCCTGCTCCATCTCACCATCAGTTTGGCGGTCCTTGGCCTGGAAAATGTTGAAGACCTCTGGTGTAAAATATTGTCAGTAAGTTCAAAACAGAGAGATTTAAGAGGAGGATTTAGCCAAAACCTAAGTATTTACATCAATACTAAGTATAAATGTCAATATGTAAAGTATCAAAATGATTTACCTACAGTTAATGGTGCTGTTAATTTAATTCATGACAGGTTTTGAGGTTGCAATCAAAGTATCATTAAAGTCATTTTTTTTTTTACAAACTATCACTAAGCTTTGGAAACAGCAGTTTGCAAGACTAAAAGGTCTCTGAAGCTCCGGCTTATGGATCAGCACACATATGTGCTGACTGTTTCCAGCCATCTGCAGACGACAACAGGAGGATTAAGACGTCCTAAAACACTTAGCTGCACCTGATTTGAAGCTTAAATCAATGCGCCGCACTTTGTTTGGCAGATAAATCGAACACCTTCCAGATGCACACCTCTAATCCCTCCCCGGTCAGAGCAGATGCTCTGGAACAAAAGGTAACTGAAACAATAAAGGAGGAGCTCAGCAGCAACCTGTCCCCCTATTTAAAGATCCGACCCATAGCAGAAACAACACAACGTACAGCGGATAAAAAAAACCTGAACAAATTGGGTATAAACAGTTTATCATCATCAGCTTAGAAAGAAATCCTATTGACAACTAATTTAAAAAAAATTTTTTAGAACATTTGCCTTTGATTTACAAATAATCCAAGGTTTTGAGAGGAAAAGAGATTTAAAACAGAAACTCACTCTTTGTTGAATAGTTGCATGTTTATGTTCCATCTCCCGCTTCTCCATGGCAGAATCGATGACCAGCTGATCCAGCTGAAAGTCATTTCACAAACGGGAGAACATCGTACATGTTGTGTTTATGCTGCTTATAAAGTTCTGCTCATATAGACAAGAAAAGCTGAGAAAAAAAAAACTGAACAGGACCAGCAGGGAAAGGTAAAGATAGTTAATAAAGCAAGAAAGAAAACAATATAAAATGACACCAAATTCATTGGAAAATCCAAATAGAGGAATAAATAATAAGCGAAAAATAAGGGATTGTGTTGATTGTAGATAAAACTATAAGCAAAATTGTTTTTAGGGCTGCTACTATCAATTTGTTTTAGTAATCAATTAATATATTGATTATTTTTTAGATAATCAATTAATCTAAAATAGATACTTTTAGTAAATTAACATTTCTGTGTATTTAAAATTTATTGCAAATCACAAAATGCAAAAAATATACATGGATATACATTTCATAATTTATCTATATACAGAGAATTTAATCTTAATAAAAAAAAAAAAAACGTTTATTATACAGCTACAAATGTTTATAGTTTATATTCGTAGAGTTTGGTCTTACTGCTTTAAGCAGGTAATCCTTTCAGGAAATGAAATTTAGAGCCAGTTTATCATTACTCTTGGTAAAGATTGGATCAAGTTACCAAATTAGTTGACACAATTATTTCAACAATCAGATTCTCACATGATTAATGACTACAGTACGGGTGGCCCTGAAGTGTGCAAAACTGCAAATCACAAATCTAACAGCCACTTCACTAATAAGGAAAATCAAAACTACATAAAGCAAAGCGAACTCACATTCATATACTACATTAGCACTTGTCCGAGTGCCGTAGGTACCAGTGGGAAAACATGAGACATCGCTGATTGGACGACGGGCGCCGGGTTGACCCTTTGAACCGAAGTGCTGCGCCGCCTGAACAGTCCATACAGCTTCTTTTTAAGTGTCTTCAGTGTACGGCAAAACTAACCGGGGCTGAAATTTCGTGATTTAGTTCCCAGAGCATATCCAGTATCACCCTCGTATGTTTGTCCTGATTCAAAATATTCCTGGATAACGGCAGGTATGTTTGGGGCTACCGACAATATCCATGTTTTCAAAAAGCCCAGCAGGCAGAATGACTTCCGTCTATGGCGGTCAAACGGCGCCGTCGTCCAATCTGGGGCCATGTCTCATGTTTCTCTGGTACCTTACCTTTTCCGTGTAGGTTAATGTAATCTTCAGGTTTTCCTAATGTATTGCGCTTTTCGTTTATGTAGTTCGCGATTTCCTTAATGTAGTTAAGCTTTGCTTTCATGTAGTTTTTTTTCTTAATGTAGTTGTGCTTTCGCTTTATAAAAATATGATTTTCTTAATGTAGTTAAGGCTTTTTATGCTTACGTAGCGTTGCTTATTTCTTAATGTAGTTGGCAGCTTTGCTTTATGTGAGTTGCGATTTCCTTTTAATGTAGTTGTGCTTTGTTTATGTGTAGTTGGCGCATTTTAGATCAGTTTATGCTTTTCTCTTTTGCTTTATGTAGATTTGTTTTTCTTAATGTAGTTTAGCTTTTAGATTTAATGTAATTGTGTTTTTGCACTTCAGGGCCACCGTACTACAGCCCTGTTTTCGATTAAAAAAATAAAGAAATCCTAAAAAATTATAGTGTAGCTGTTTCAAGAGGTATAATAAAAAGGCACTTGATGCACTATAGACTGCATGACATTACAGTAGCTAGTCAGAACTGGTGGAAAGGGGTATGCACACATTTCAATAGCAAACGTGCAAAAATCAGGTGGAACTTAGTGTCTACACTGCAAAAAATTAAAATCTCAATGAGTAATTTATTCTTAAAATAAGTGCATTTTTTCTTGAATTAATGAGGTAAGTGTAACACTTTGCCAATGGAACAAGACAATTTACATTTAAAATAAGAAAAAACGATTACATTGTCTTATTTCAAGTGCATATTATCTAATTATCTTATTTTAGGAGTAAAAATACAAATTCCATTGGAAAATCATTTTATTTTCCTTCTCAAATTATGGGTTAATGTACTTCATTTAAGACTTTTTTACTAATTTTTAGATCGTTTTTGCAGTGTAAGGATGTTTTAATCCTCCGGTCATCTTCTGATTCTGCGAAACCCGAGAAAAATTGGCTCTGATCAGCTTAGAGGATGGAATTAGATTGTAAACAAAGCCGATAATCGACTTTTTTGCATTAGTTGATGCAAAATAAAAGCGCTATTTGGAGTATCCTACTCAATTTTCTGAAATTATTGTCATCAATCTAATTTGGACTAAATGTGTAATTTAAGGTTGATCATCCTAATTTAAACAGAGAAAAACGGCAAAGATCTAAAATGCCTCAAGAAATCTAGCTTTATTTTCACATTTTAATGTGAAATAAAAGCTGGAGTACAGGACAACAGGGCTCTTACATATTTTAAGGGAAAAAATTAATACATTTCCAAACATTTAGCACATATTTCAAAGTTTAAATGTCCTCTTGTGTTAATATAGCCTATTTCTATAGTCAGAAACGGAAATATGCAAACCAGGCGGGAAGGAAAGAAGATGGACATACGAAAGGATGGAAGGGATATTTTATACAAAGATATGAAGAGATACTTTACTTACATCAGCGGCAAGTTTCTTCATATATGGGTCGAGCTCATCAAGAAGGTTGTAGCCCTGCTGGAACAGCGAGTACTGGGCGTTCATGAATGAGAGCATCTGCATGGACAAACATTAAGGTTAAAGATCAGCATGAAGTCCCAGTAGAGAGAAGTGTCTGTAAATTCTCCCCCGACGTACCGCATCCAAGATCTCAAATTTCTTCTTTGCCTGAAGGACGTTAATCTGTGGAAAAACGACGATAAACATGAGTAAAAATAAGCGACTGAGATGACTCCCTCTAGTGGGAGCCCTTCATTTCCCTTTTCTGAGAGTACAGCAACACTGTAATGTCCGACTGAAATGATAGACTATCCTCAGAGTGCCCTCTTATAAATATTCGCAGTGACTGGACGGCTCCCTCGCACTACAGCGGTGAACACAGCCCCAGAGGGATTGCTCGGTTAAAAGCTTTGCACTGTATGTCGTAAAGATGCAAACCTAAAAGATATTTTGTGCTACATTAAATCTGTCACTTAGACATACAGTGAAATGCCTGCAGCTTTGACCTTCTCTGCATAGAGACACAATGAATTAAAGGTTCAAAAGGGTCGGATCTACAGCAGATGCATGAGAGGGATGTCAGGAGACAAGCTAGAACATAAAAATGGGGGCAGAACCATCCGTGGGATCACTCGGAATCAGTTTTCTTTGTCCTTCGCCAGTAATGTTGCTGCTGGAAAACAGGCTAATCCATCTTCTTTATTCATGTTACTGGTTGTTTGTTTACACTTTACTGATCATTTGACTAACCTGCAGGACGTAGTCTAGAGCAAGATGTCGGAAGCATTTGCGGGTGATGCTGAGTGAGCTGGTGGCTTCTTCGACCTCGTGCGGCTTGTTCCTGGGCGCCTGAGCGTTCTTCACCTGCGCTATTTCCATATCCTCTCGCACCCTGTCAAAGTGCTTTTTGGTATCCTTGAACTTCCGAACATCCCTGACACAAACAGACACAAAAATGAGACGTTTACTCAAAACTTCACCTCAAACGTCATCAAAAAGTTATGATTTGTAGGTATTTCAAGTAACCACTACAGTTAACCACAGATGTCTATTGTGCATCATTTACAGCAGTGTTTACCAACCTTCTTTGACTATTGTTCCCCTTTGGGTATTTTGTTTTACCACAAGTCCCCCTCTCAGTGAAAAGTACTGATAATTGTCCAAAAGTGGAATGTACAATAACATAATATAAAATAAAAAAAATATTTTACATAATCTTTTATTTTGACGATTTAATTGTTCGGCATTTCAGCTTTAAATCAAAAATTAAAAAAACAACATAAATATGTTGCCTGGCAGTTATTAAGGAATTGAAACAAATACAAAATAAAATCATATTATAAACCTGCATTTATAAAACTGGAGCTCCCTTATCATCCCATTTGAACTTTATGAATTGGGAACAAAATGCAAAACAAAAATTATAGTAAGACTGATTTAATAAATTTTATTTGTTTTCATCAAGACACCTGAGCTGCTTTGATAGGGTCCAATAGCTCAGTATTAAAAACAGCTGATCCCAGGCTGTTTTCTACATCCAGTCTGTTCTAGGGATGCACGATATTGGGATTTTGGCCGATATCCGATATGCCGATATTTTAAAACTCATGTAGCCGATAACCGATATCGATACCGATGTTAAGCAGCTGGACAAAAATAAGTAGTCATTGAAAATAGCAGTTTTGTTATCCATTTCTGACACTCTTGAAAAATAATATACTCAAAATATATTTTCATATGCTGATATCAAATTGATTTTTAAAAATGCGCGTATCGATCTATTTTACTTTCAGAATCTCGTGAAATTTCATCGTTCTGTTACAAACTCTCGTGATATTTCGCAAATTCTTGTGAGATTTTGTTAGTAAAATAGATCGACATCAAACACAATATATTAGATTACATATAAAAATATGGCAAAAATTTGGTGAATTTTTGGGGGACCTTAGCATAACGATGACATATAGCAATATTTCATTAGTAAAAAAGAGATTGATATGGTGTTTTAAATGGCAATATATATCAGCATATGCATATTGGATATTAAATGACATGCCTTCGTCTTGAAGTGGTTCAGTGTGCTTTTTAGGTAAGAAATGGAAGGTAAATAGTATTTATTTATTTTGACTTAGTAAAACTCGGTAAAGCGATCAATATCAAGCTAAATGGGGCCTGGCGCGTATTCAGCTCTCAAGGATTCGTTTGGCGTCGCATACTTCCCATAGGGGCCATAACGTGCATCCTGTGCCCCTTCTAGTTGGTTCTGGATGTCAGTAATTCAAATATATTTGGAAAACGAATTTTGGTGGGACAAAAAGCCAGAGTGACTTATCTGCTCCCTAACAAAAAGTGTGCAAACAAAGATCCCAGCCCTATTTTATCTTACATACATAAGAATAAAATATTTTATTATTTTGTACCCCGCTTCAACATGTCTCATACCACTATGGGTGGCGCTGAAATAACTTCCACCTGAGTCAAATTCTATATCCAGCACATTTAGGTGACAGTAAGTAGCACACTGGAAAACAAAATTCAGATAGTTTATTTTTTTCTAAAATAAGTGCATCCTATTTCCATATGCAAAAGCAGACATTCAAAGCAAATATGGGAATCCAAATGACATGACCTGCATAGAACCACATATCAGCTTTGTCTTATTGAGAGACTGGTGAAAACAGTTGTTTCTAAAACAAATAATACTAATTTCATTGGCAAACAATCATATTTATCTACTCAAATTAAGGGTACATACACTTAATTTAAGATATTTTTACTTATTTCTAGATCGTTTTTCCCGTGTAATATTAAACGTATGCATCTGCTCAAATCAAGGGAAAATAAACATATTTCAAGAAAAAAAGGCTGACTTATCTTTTAGTTTTTGCAGGGCATGTTCTAGAGAGACACTGGCCCCTGTTGGCCCCTGTCTAGAACCTCCCCCGCTTAGGTTGATGATTATAATATTGCAAAAACATGAAAAACTTCAAATGATATAAATAAAACATGCAAAATGTAAAAAAAATGTGACAGAAAAATAATGGCTGGATCTCTCACTCTTTCACGAAGTTGTGCAGCTGCTGCTTCACAGAACGCTGGGCTTGATCAAACAGTATCTGAAAGAGAGAAGAAAGAAAACAACACGATTTTAGGTTCAGTAACATGAGAATAAATGAAAAAGCCACACAATCATATTGATAAAACAAAAAGACAAAAAGCAGATAGTAAAAATAATTCTCTATTAGAAAAGAAAAGATTTAAACGCTACAATCCTCCAATCTTGAACCTTATTTCATGAATTCAGTGTCTTAGACCCTCAGATAAAAAAAAAAAGGAGCTAATTTCTAGTAGAATGGGAAACACCAATGTATCTACAATAGTCACCATCAGGGGGCGACAAAGCACATCTTTTTCATTTAGTTCCACAAGACAAGTGATTCATAATTGATCAAGTCAGCCTTAGGAAAGGAATAGAAAGGGAACGCTGCTCTAACTTGAACATGTCTACTCCGATATAATACCAGGCTTTTTTTTTTTTCCCAGATTTAAATTATAGCCCCTTCCCCTGCGCCCTCTGAACGCATCGTCTGCTGCTGCTAAATAGGTCACTTGAACACAGAGGGAGGGGAGAACTGGGAGGAGAGGCTTTTAGTTCTGCATCCGATGCAGAACAGAAGAGCCTGGCTGAACCTACATGCTGCCATAAAACAACTGCGCTGCTGGGATGGTCCAGCCTCCCTGCACAGGAAAGATTTAGAGTCTAAATATAATCTGGAAGTGGTCAGTTTAGTGGATTTCCAGAAACCACCAAATGAGTCATTTTTGTGTTTATGCTGGCTTTAAAGATGTATTTTACTGGCATGCAAAACAACTGGATTAAAAGAAATCTTCAGTAGTAAGAAATCTTTTTAGATTCCTTCTTAGAGAAGACAAAGCACTAGAACGGGCCCGGACTGTGTGTCTAAGGCGAGTCTGTTACTGTAGATGCAGTTTAAAGGGCTCTTAAAAAACAGATGTTGTGGAGCTGTCCATTCATGCCATCAGACGCCAACCAACGCTTGGTGACTGAAAACTAAATTAGCAGGACTGCGGTGAGTAAACACCACAGCGCAGAGGTGATTATGTTGAGCGCGGAGCTGGATGGTGGCACAATGTCGGCCACACGCTGCATGCTTGGCTAACCCAGCATTCCACGGTCTATGGTGTTTGCATGTTGAAGGAGACTTCCTGGCTCTGCTAAATTTACAGATTGGTGCATTCTTAGACTGTTTTGCTGGAACGAGCTCCAGCCTTTCACAGGATGAAGAGCAAACAGGTTGACTGTGCTTTAAGTGGAACTTAGTTAAAAGCTTTCAGCTCAGAATAGGATACTTTATATTAAAGTTTTTTCTAAGGTGTAGGTAATGGGGTTCATCCATATCTGAAACAAAACTATAATGTTAATAGTTAACTGTTAATACAACAAACATGAAATTTTCTTCATGAAATAATGTATAGATTTGTATTAGGGGTGGAACGGTTCATAAAATCCACGGTTCGGTTCGGTTCACGGTTTTCGGTTCTGTTCAGTATATGTTTATTGTTACACTCGAAACATTAAAAAATTAATAAACATTTATGAAAAAATAAAAATTAATGAAAAAAATCCCAAAAAATTAATGAATTGTAATTATTTTTAATGATCTGCGGAAACCCTGGATCATTTCCGCATGTTTTGCTGCTTTGAATTTAATCATCTAGCGCATGCTCTCTACGATCTCCAAGGAACTCCGAGCGGAGCGGATGGGAGCCTCAGCGGAGGCTGTAGGCTTTGCTTTAAACAGGCGGTCTGGTGCGCAGAGAGGCGGAGCGCTGATGGAGTATGTGGGATTTCGGGGTTAGCATGACATGAGAGTAGCCCAAAAATAAAGCCTTGTCTTGGCTTAGAAAAATGCAAATTTAACCGGACGAACAGGTCCACCCCTTATGAATGGGCAGTCGTTTGGGTTCTATGTTAGCCTGCAATATCCGATACCTGTCTATGTCTCTGAAAGGGGGGTCATTAGGAGGAATTGGCGGCCTGACTGAACAGGCGCGGTCTTCTGTTCCCCTATATAGGAGGGTGGGGGTTGCGATTAGTGTTGCGCCAATGCCATTTTTTGGCCCCGATACCAATACCCGATACCTGGCTGTGCAGTATCGGGCCGATACCGAAGGCACCATCTGTTTGAAATTGATGTGTGGTTGTGTTAGGGGTGGAATGGTTCACAATATCCACGGTTCGGTTCGGTTCATGGTTTGTGGTCACGGTTTTCGGTTCGGTTCGGTATATGTTGATTGTTAGCCTGACATGTTGGTCGTGGTTGCTGTTAGCATAAACAAAACGTGTTGCACGATGCTTGCACACTGTTGCACTTTTATCCACAACTTTCTTTCCGCCATCAGTAGGGTCACTCTAAATGCAAAGTGGTCCCATACAGCAGACCTATAAAGTGCTGCTGGCGCTGCCTCTTCCAACTCCTGTTCTTTCCCCACTCCGCCATACCCACACAATTCTCCACAATACACCTGATTTTTTCTCCTACACCCGGCTACGCTGCCTCGCTTCTTCTTCTTGTTTACATTACTGGTGGTTGGTTGGCTTTGTTTGCAGTACCGCCACCTTCTGCTCTGGAGGTGTAAACGGCTTAAGCCTATGAGAAAAAGCGAGCAGCGCATGAATGGGAGCCTAACATAACACCCGCTAACCAGATCGAAGAGTCGAACCGAACGGTTCAGACGGGGTTTCATAAACCGTTCCATCCCTAATTTGTGTATATTGCTCTAATCTACACTACCTACGTCTAATTTACCAAAAAAAACAATAATTTGAGGAGCACACATTATGAGGCAAACAAGTGATTTAAGCTTTGCGATAATAAGGTAATCATTTCACTGCAAAAGATTTCAGGGAACAGATTTTAACACAGCCTTGTGGATGTGTTGCAAAATAGCTGTAGTAAATCAGAGCAGGTCTCCCGTCTTTGCTCTGACTGCCTGCATATCTGCATGCAGATCAAAAAATTATGTAATATGACCTAGCAAATGCTTCAAGCATAAATCAAGCTTTATCCTTCTTACTTTTAAAACATCCATGTTGCCACATGTTCCCAGTTAATTGAATGAGAAGGATGTATGTTGCTGAAAAGTTATATTGGAAAACCACAAAACATGCTTAAATTGGAAGGCAACCAGACATTTTGACACCTTTTCAGGAGTCTTTAACAGTTGTTTTGGATTGGAATCAATTGCAGTTATATGGAGTAACCTAGCCTCGTGAGACCATCCTGATCTCGCAAGCTTTCAAGGTTTCACTCGCTAAACCGTCTGGAGACCTCCGCTAAAGAAAATTTGAGCCGCTTCACCAAACTCCAACGTCCCAATCAGCGCTTGGTTTTGAAGCGGTTGAGGTGTGACGCAAACGAGAAGCCCGACAGTTCAGTCTAAAGAACATGGCGGCTTCAGCCGATGAAACCAGCGCTAGCGCGGGCTATCGAGCAAGTTTTATCGGAATTACGAGAGTATTTTTCACTGAAAGAAGAGCAAAACACTGCTCTGGGAGGCTTTTCTTTCAGAGGAAAAGATGTTTTTGCTCTTCTCCCGACTGGTTTCTCGCAAGAGTAGCCTGGCTTGTGGTTGTGTTTTCGTCGTCGCTCTGTTACGCCATATGCTTCGTGCTGATCTGATTGGTTTATTTGGCCCGCTCTTATCACCAACATAGGCCAATCAGCTAACCAGTATTTTCGCCCCTTCCCAAAAATTACTTCAACGGATAGGTTTCAGATGGATATGCGTGAGCAAATCCATCTGGCAGAGTCAGGTTAGGGGTAACCCAACAATATGGAAAAGCTTTTAGATAAGTTTTTATTTGGTTTTTCGCCTGCTACACGGCCTCTCTCTTAAAGACTTGGTCTAGATCAGGGATCTGCAACTTGCAGCTCCAAAGCCAGAAGTGGTTTTTTGGACCCTCTATAATGTCCCCCTGAAGCTATAAAGAACCAAAGAAAAGGTTTTTTAAATATGGTATATTAACATACGCCCATGTTAGAAGTTTAGTAGGTTTTCCAAAGAATTACTAAGTTGAATTTTCCCTACAGAATTAAATTAAAAGGACCAATAATATGCTAATGTGATCTTGTTTCTTGTTCCGCCTTGAAAAGTATGATTTTCTTTTACATAATGTGTCACAAATATTAACACCCTATGAAAGAAAACACATTAGTTTAATGTTTTTCCCTATTTCAAAGCCTTAAAGTAGAAATAAAGGACAACTGACTATAGTAGATGGTTAAAAGCTTGTGTTACATTTATGGCTCTAAACCACTTTAATTTGACTGGACTCAGGATGATCTATGCTAAAACATTACTATAAGCATTTTTTGCTGAAAACCTAAAAGAAAAATAATTAAATTAAATCATCTAAATGAAATACATTTTATTCTATAATATCAATCTGTTTAGGAACCTTGAATGTTGCTCAGGTCGTGTTTCTTCGCCTGATAATGAGAATGAAAAACATTTGTGTAAAATCTGTGGAAGAGAAAGGAGCTTTACTTGGCAACACCCAAACAAAGCTCGTTTGTACTGGAGCGTAGGGTTGGACTGGCAGAAGCCACCAGGAAACTGAGGCAGGCGTGGGCCAAGACACTTAAGCGCTTCTCACACATCAGTGCTGATGTCTTTGCAGTTTGATGCTCATCCGTATGCACTTTTTGTTTATCTTTCCAGGGTTTTAATATCATTCAGGCATTGGTGGCACAATCATGGCTGGTACTCTGGGCTCCCACATGTACGCTGCCATTTAATATTCTTTAGAGCGAGTTGCAGAAGGGCAGCAGAGCGTGCACAAATAGGGGAATCCTTCTCCAGCGGCAGATATAACCATCATTATGTCTTATTCATTGAGGCGCAGCTGGAGTGCAACACAGTTAAATACGCATGCTGTGCTCTAACTGAAAAATACGGAAGAAGAAAGATAGTGGGGAAAAAAAAAAAAAAGTTGACTGATTTTAAATTTTATTTCAGTTTGGGGTATGGGGAAAAAGTCAGTCAGGTGAACAAAGTCAGAAATGTAGAGAAAAGTCAAGAATTGTGAGAAAAAAGTCGTGAATTCTTGAAAGTGCTGCAGAATTGTATATTAGGTAAAATTTTCAGAATTTTGACTTCTTATTGTCAGAATTCAGTCAGAATTTCTGAAAGTCAGAATTCTTGAGATTAAAGTCAGAATTTGAGAAAAAGTCAGAATTCTTTTGAGAAAAAGGCAGAATTCTGGAAGAAGGCAGAACTTGGAGAAAAAAGTCAGAATTCTGAGATTAAAGTCAGAATTTGAGGAAAAAAGTCAGAATTCTGAGAAAAAGTCAGAATTTGAGATTAAAGTCATTCTGAAAATTTTCTCAGAATTTTTGACTCCAATCTCAGAATTCAGAATTCTTTCAGAATTCTGACTTCTTTTTATTGTCAGAATTTCTGAGAAAAAAGTCAGAATTCTGAGAAAAAGTCAGAATTTGAGATTAAAAGTCAGAATTCTGAGAAAATTTTCAGAATTCTGGACTTTTTTCCATGTGTTAAACTGAAATGTAAATTTAAAAATCAGTTAACTTTTTTTCAGTGGCCCTAATCCTCTTCCTCCGCCATAAAAATGAACATGCAGACATCTATGCCTAAAAATATTACTCACATTGCCAAAGCATCTGAGGGGTCCCTCATCACAACGCAATCGGATCC
This sequence comes from Cyprinodon brontotheroides, assembly GCA_018398635.1. Taxonomy (NCBI): domain Eukaryota; kingdom Metazoa; phylum Chordata; class Actinopteri; order Cyprinodontiformes; family Cyprinodontidae; genus Cyprinodon; species Cyprinodon brontotheroides. Next base: position 3,855,592 of record JAGKQL010000065.1, on the reverse strand, counting down.
ATCCCCTCTGTTCTACTTTACATCAAAGAAACAAAGAAAACCTTTGATGAATCATATTATTGTCCACTCAGCGAATGACTGGAGGGAAGAGAGATAGAAATGAGTCTGAAATCCCAGCTGGGCTTAAAGTGGAGGAGGCCAGCTGATCCCAGGCCAGGCCGCGCTCTCATGGTCTCTACAGTGAAACATGCTGAAGCAGACAAAGCAGGCGGAGGGAGACCGAAGTAGAAAGCAGTGAAAACAAAGAAAGCTGCGTGTAACATTAAATTTTTAAAGCTCTCGTATGATTAAACTTAGAGCGCCAATCGAATCAAAAGCCACTTCTGCTTGAAAGAGCATCAGTCCAATAGAACAAACGCTGCGTCGCTTTAAGAAACACTCTGCTGTGGCATTGACCCACTTGCTGACTAAATCATGAAACATAAATTTCACAGCAATGAAACGCCTCCCTAGTTAATGCATATATTACAATTGGGAATGAAGACATTGTTCACCATCTCAGCCTTTGAGTTTGCTTTGTTTTAATGTTTAATGAAGTGATACTGTTGTCAATTATGGCTGCGCAATGCAATGCTCTCATGGCTAAACAAAGAAATCCCTCTTAAGGGCCTTACCTCAGCCAGTTGCTTCTCTTTGAGATGCAGAGTTCCTCGCCAGCGTATTTTAATTTATCCCTGCTAGACTGATATTCAGGCTGCCACACTTATTTTTTTAAGATGCATTGTCCCTTTGACTGAAATCTGGGCTCCCTTCCCCTAAAGCTCTGTCCGGCGCATTTTAGCACCGCAGGATTTAGCGCAGAAAGTTGTCTAATTACGGTGAAATCGGACCAATGGACTTTTAAAAGAGAGTACTTGGATGCAGAAACTGTGTATTTATACACATTTACATCCTTATTTAGACAAATAAATACCGTATTTTTCCACGACTATAAAGAGCATGAAGCGCCTTTTTTCCTCAAAATATTATTGGTGCTCCTATGGTGCGGTGCGCCTATGTGTTATGTGTGTAACACTGCACGACTTTTGAGACCACCTCATTGAGGAGATGCCTGTATGAAAGAGTGGCTGAATGTAAGGAGACCAGGTGTTTTTTCCATTCCTCACCATCCGCTGTTAATATGCTTAACTCCATGCGTGCCCCATCTCACAGCTGATGAAAAACATGGGGAAACAAATTAACGCTGTGCTCGCTGTTCAACCGCCCGACATCGGTGTGAACCGGACCTAGCAGGTGCAGCAGGAGCAGCGCAGTTTACATGCAAAAGTCAATGGTTGATGCGCATATAGGTGCAGCAAAAGGTCCTGCAGCTTTTGAGTGCAGCACGCTGCGTCGAGAAGCGTTTAAGCATCTGACGCACCGCCAACGCTGCTGCTGCTCGACATGGAAAAATTTAAGTTTTGCTGCTGGACGCTACGCATCAACCAATCAGAGAAGCTGGATCTGGGAGAGCTGACAGCTTAGACAGACAGCGCTCTGATGACATATGATATTAACGAAAATGAAAAGGCTGGATCGATGAGGAGATGATGAAAGGCAGGTGTATCTGAAGAGAAGACTAGGTGGTTTTTCCACGCATCACCATCGCTGCGTGCCCATCTCACAGCCGATGTGAAAAAAAGATGAATCAAATGAACGCTGTGCTCGCCAAGTTATCCCCGGGGTTCGACAAAGGAGCTTCCACCGCCGACATCGGTTGAAGCGAAGCCGCTCATTGCCAAGGCTGCGAAGCGGCGGGGAGCCGAAGCGGATGACCGCACGGAGACCACAGTTTCAGGATAAGAAGGCAGCGCCGGGCAGATTACGCCACCGTTTGCGGATGGATTGTAGATGCTTGGACTAAAGTGTCTGCTGGCTCTGTTGTTCAAGCTTTCGCAAAAGCCGGGCATTATTTCTGAGGAGCTGCGCTGCACGGAAAGTGACTCTGACAGCTTAAGAAGGGAAACTGGCATGTCTGATTTAGCGCAGCTGTTTAATTCCAGAAACAGAGGATGATGACTTTGATGGGTTTGATTAATACTTTGTAATAAATACATGAATAAAGCACAATCATACTCAGTTTTTGTTCCAGCTCTATTTTTCTACCCGAAAACTTAATTCAACAGCAGCTGGTCTCCTCTTGGTTTCATCATCATGGTGACTGGCAGGTGTTTTTTCATCTAAATAATCTAAATCTTGCAGCTATATTTGCTGTGATCAGTGGGAATAAAAGTAGTTTTAATATGTTTTAAGTGAGAAAGTCCACCTGGAAAACTTCATAATTGCAGTCAGTCTCATCCCAGATTATCTATTTCGTCGGAGGCGCCTTCAGACCTCGACATACCAGCGCCGAAGAGGAGAAATCCTGCTTCACCGGGCTGTGGCTGGCAGGTGTTTTTTCATCTAAATAATCTAAATCTTGCAGCCATATTTGCTGTGATCAGTGGGAATAAAAGTAGTTTTAATATGTTTTTAAGTGAGAAAGTCCACCTGAAAACTTCTAATAATTGCAGTCAGTTCATCATCCAGATTATCTATTTCTGTCGAGGCCAGACCCCCACACATACCAGTGTGCTGGACAGCAGAAATCTTCATCAGCAGCTCGGTAGGCTGGGCAGCCTGGGGTTCTCACCAAGGCGGCTGCTGGCAGGTGTTTTTTCATCTAAATAATTTTAGCTGCATAAGCACCGGGATACCGGCCAAATAAAGTTTTAATATATTCCGTCCAGTAGCAGGTTTCAAGATTTTAAGTTAATTTAGAGTGACCACTGGCAGCTGTGTCATCTGTGATGTGTCTGTCTCAGCTGCCAGGTTTGATTAATACTTTGTAATAAATACATGAATAAAGCACAATCATACTCAGTTTTGCCCCTCGCTGTATTTTTAAATACGCAGTAGAGGTATTTAAAGGTAGTAGAGGACATGTACCTGTATATAAAAACTGCTCCCTATAGTCCGGTGCGCCTTATGTGTGTGTTTAAATACAGAAATGGGACACATAACTGAGAGTGCGCCTTTTAGTCCGGTGCGCCTTATGGTCGTGAAAATACGGTAAGAAAAACTCTGTGGAAAATAGGGGTGCACTGATTACAGTTTTAAATAGTTTTACTCACCCATTCAGATTTTTAATGATACAGATTTATTTTTTAACTGACTCAAGATATTTCAATCCTATCTTACTGAAAAATAAAAATCATTGCATGTGAAACAATAAGAATTTCTGAAATAACTGCTCTCAAATGTAAATTAAAGCTTAAAGCGTTGACAGTGGGTGTGGTTCAGAGCTTTACAGAGGTAGATCAGATTGGTGGAAAAGATCGGCTTCACATCCAATTATCGGTTAATCACTCACTAGTGAAAATGTGAACCAATCATCCTAACAATGGGTGCAACTGATAATTATTTGGCTAATTTAATTCAATTCAATTTATTTATATAGCCAAGCAACTAGCCTGGGTGCCAGTCCGAACTTAGTCCCGCCCACAAGGTTTGAGTTCGGGGAAGTTCGGTCTGGCATTGCCCAATAGTAGCGCGAGTATTAAAGTCCCACTGTCAGGCTTGATCCAATCAAATTGTCAGGGCGGGCTTTATACGCATGATGGACAGATGATCAAGAGTAACGTTATCAACCACGTGACCAAAAGCGCGCTTGGGTGACAAAAATAATGGCTGCCGCTGGAGAGTTTGGGTGAGTAGATTCTGCTATTAAGGTCTGTTCTAGAAGATATCGACAGCAAATTAATTTTAAAGAGGAACAGAGAAACGCCATCAAGTCTCATCATCTTATTCTAGGCGTGAAACTGCACGCTTTGATTTTTGTGGACAACAACTATGCGTCACTTAACATACGCCACGCACTCCTACAAGTTGCTCTTATTGGTTGTAGGTCTATCAATTGAGTGCAGAGGCATTTTTTCCTGGTTCGGTTCAAAACACGCCCCATAATCACAGCTCTATGGAGCAGTATCAGACTCATATTCTGACTAGAATTGAGGTCGGACTACGCCAGGCTACCAATTCACAACAGATGACAACTCAAGGCACTTTACAGTTCGCCAGATCATCCAGTCAGGAAGAAGAAAGAAGCTAATCAAATTATCTGTTGACTATTGTTTGTATAAAAACAATTACAGTAAAAGGTTCATTAAAGAAGATTTTATGTATAATTTGTACCAAGTTAAAAGTCTATTGAGGAGTTCTGGACAGAGCATATTCACAGAAAGGTTTTTATCTTAAATGGAAGATATTTTTTTTTTTTTTTTTTTTTTTTTTTTTTTTTAGAATCTAAATATAATTTCTGCTCCAAGTATGTTGTTTTGAAGTCTGTAGCTCCGGTTAAAGATGAATCAATGACTGCATTTAAAAATAAAAAATTTCAAATTTAAAACTTTTCTTTTTGATAAAACTTATAGTTAGATTGGCTCAGGTTATCCTATGCTGCTATAGGCTTAGACTGCTGGAGGACATAGGGAGCCATATTTCATCATTCTGCTGCATTCTAATATCTCTATTCTCCCACTCTGTTAGTTTAATCTCTAACGTTCTGCTCTCTGCTTTTTTCTCATAGTAGCTTCGGCTCAGTCTGTTCCTGCTTGGCTGTGACTCCATCCTCGAGAAATATCAGCCGTGCTGCTGCCATCAACACCTTTATGGATGCTGGAGATCTGCCTGATTTTTAGTGTAGTCCTGTTTCTCTGCCTCTTGACTCACTGAATGTGCTCTTCCTCCCTCTGGACATGGGAGTCAGCTTTTACCGCTGTATTTTTATATCTCTGCTTCTGTCTCCTTTGAACCCCAGTCGGCCTCAGCAGATGGTCACCCACAATCGAAGTCTGGTTCTGCTGGAGGTTTGTTCCTGTTAAAGGGAGTTTTTCTCCTCTCCACCGTCGCTACAATCATGCTTAATGTGAGGGATTGTATTTGAGTCAATGAGTTGATGCAATCAACTGGTTTTCCTCTTAGATAGAAAAACTTTTGAATCAATTTGACTGTATGATCTAGTGAAACTGTAAAGTGCCTTGAGATGACATGTGTTGTGAATTGGTGCTATAGAAATAAACAGAATTGAATTAAATGTCAATTATTTCAATAATTGATAAATCCCAATTAATCAAATTCATTCGGCTCTACTTCAGAGTCGTTCACAAACTGAGGCTAATGACAAACAAACTGATGCTACAACCCCACCAGCAGACAGAGAGCCAGTTTTGAAAGCAGGGGTTAGACATCCATGTTTGGGAGGGAAGCTAACTTGACCAAGTGTCAGAGGCTTCGGGGTTTTTTTTCCGATAAAAAGCAGCATATCTGCAGCTGCGGGGCGATCAGAGCAAAACCACTCAAAACCGGGGAGATATAAATATTGCCTCATATATGGAGAAAAGATAACAAATCCAGCAAAAATGAGCTGAGAATAATGTCCAATTAATTAGCCTTGCAGTTAGATTTGATAAAGAAATTTCCTAGATAATTCCTAGATAAGTCATTAGCCAGGCATAGCTTAGTAACCTGACTCCGCCAGATGGATTTGCTCCGCATATCCATCTGG
>JAGKQL010000065.1:3826520-3845068 GCA_018398635.1 Cyprinodon brontotheroides | reverse complement strand
GCTACCCACTCAGGACACTTGGAATACATTGGACGAGCAGTATGGAGGAATATTGACACGTTTTTTGTGGACTTTTATGGACCTTTCTGCCTCGGGCGCCATAGACCTTCATTATTTGAATGTCAGCAGACAGCAAGAAGCCTCCCAGATCTCCAGATGCATTTGAGATATCAAAAAAGTACTCCAGAGTGTTGTTCAGCATGGGGGTGAGTAGAAAATGAAGGCTAATCATGTTTTGGGTGTACTATTCCTTTAACAAGAACTTTAGGGGATTTTAGATGTAAACATGCTTTGGGTTTGTAGACTGAAAGTGATAGAGGAGAGATTAGGAGGAAAAATCTCATGTCCAACAGCGAAAGGCTTTCAGCATTGATAGCAGGAAAAGACCAGCGTCTCTAATCTGACAAACTGGGATCTAAAGTCAGGATCAGGGTCAGAGTCAGGACCAGATGGACTTCTGACACCAGCAGCACAGAAGCATCTGGCCAACAGGAAAGCCAAGACAACTCCGTGACCCCTCGCTGAACTGTTTAACCCAACTGAGTGACATTTGATGTCCATTAAGCAGAGAGAGGGCAGCCAGTGGCACAAAGCCATTAATGCTGGTATGGGATTAGGGATTAGATGGAGAGAAGATCAGAGACTAACAGTAAAACTATCTATTGTGCGCTGCAAGAAGCTTTAAGGTGAACATTTTTATTTTTTTCCTTCTACTCATGCTATAAGGAGGACTACTACCATGCATGCTTCACTTCTTATAAAGGTTAAAACAACAAAACATTAAATTTATATGAAAGGAATTCTTCCTTTGCAATAAAAGGGACAGAGGGATCTATGCAGCCAGCAGAGAATGCACAATCATTTAAGCTTTATAAAATATGGATGATCTTTCTTAAAACAAAGCTTAAACTGAAGAGGATTGTTTTTTTTAATCGGATGTATGCAGCAGACTTTATCATTTAACTCCATAGAGGACAGTTCTAAGGTCATAGCTGTAACATTTTGTAATTCTTCGCATTAAGAAAGTAAATATTCATTTTACCTACAAAACAAAAGCTTTTTCTTTTATTCCATGTAACCATGTGCTAATTTAATTATTGATCAAGAGTCTCGCTGTGTCTCAGAGCTGGAAATAAAGGAGAGGTGAATGCAGATGTGTTCAGCAAGTATTGAAATGAAGCAGATTTTTTTTACTTTAAAAAAGGAAACAATTCATAAAATTTGAAGGATTATGCCTCCTAAATGTGTCCAACAAGCAATGCTTTGATTAAAAGTTTTACAGGCAGATTAATTTATCATTTGGATTACAAACATGCTTTAAATCAAGTTTGGAAATGATTCAGTCATTAAGTTTAAGTAAGAATAAATAAACTTAAAAATTTTGTTTTTTCTTACCTCTTCATTAATGTATGTGTATATAAAAAAAATCTGTTTCACTATTTAATATAAAAACTAAAATGCAAAATTTTGTAGCATAAAATCTTCAGAAAAGCTCAAGTTTTCTTTGATGTGCTGCAAAACCCCTTGATTAGTCTGGATCCCGTAAGTAAATCCGAAAAATGCAGACTGGTTCAACATTTTAGGCCCGTCCACCACGAAGTCAAACCCTGGCCTAAATTCACAAATTTTTCACCAAACCAACCTCTCATCCATCACCGAAGCGGCGTCGGAGGTCTGTAAAGCGATCTTTTTTTATCAAGCCTTCATTTTTTTTTTTCTTACGCGCGCCTGCGTCATAAAGCGCCGCCTCTAAACAGCATCATGGCGACACTGTATAACAACAACAATGGCGCCGCGCGTGCTGTGTTGAATGGTTGCTGCTCATGCTACTCACCCTGCTGTGGGGCTTACAACAGAATCTTATTCTTCTGGAATATCTCAGGAAGAACAGAGCAATATCGGCGACATAGTTCAGCACCTGAATTTCACTGAACCACGAAAAATGGACCCGCGGGGCCATTTTCCGTTTTCCGGTTTGTTGTTGTATAAATATTACTGCGCATGCCCAACATTTCGTTGCCTGTTTTCGCCTATTTTTTCTTTGGCACCACAGCGCGCCACTTCCCACAGGCCTGGCATACATTTTGCAGCGTTTTTAATGCATTTTGCATGTTAATGACGATCACATTTCTTTTTCGTCTCCGTCTCTTTAAGACAAGCGTTCTGGAAAATATTAGCGTTTGCGTGTTACCGTTTTGACTTCGTGTGGAATGAGGGCCTTGGATTTAAAAACGTGTTATTTTAAGTTTCACTGTTTTTCTGGCCTCTAGATCCTCTCAGCTGTGGGATTTGAACTATGTCCGTTATCAAAACCATACAGAAAAACAACCATTTCAACTTCTACAAACAAAATAAAGCACACCATAGAAAGTACATTCTGCTACAAATATTTTTTTTCGCATAGGATCGTCTAGTTTGCAAGTTTTTAAAGCTTTAGAAACAGATTTGAAACAAGTTTGTTTAGATCCTGTGAAACATAGAATATGGCCTTTTTAGCATACTGGCCAGTAAAAAGCCAACTTGTTTTATAATTTATAGAAAATCAACACTATGCTGCCTAAAGTATTTCTCTCCCATCCAAATTATTGGCATGACGTGTTCAGATCTCTTCCATGATCACAGGTGTATAAAATTAAGCACCTGGGCCAGCAGACTGTTGTGAAGGAAGGGGTCACTTTTAGGAGCTCAGTGAGTTTCAGCATAGAACTGTCATAGGAGCCACTTGTGCATCAGATCCAGTCAATAAATTTTCTTGCTCTTAAATATTCCAAAGTCAAGTGTCAGTTATACCATAAGACAATGGAAGCGTTTGGGAATGACAGCAACTCAGCCATAAAGTGGGATTAGAAGATCAGGTTGAGCTGAAGGACTGAGGTCACAGTGATGCTGGGAGCTCATATTGAGAAAGGTGAGGTCACCAAGTTTCTGCTGAGTCAGTCACTAAACTTCATACAGCCTTCAGATCGGCTCAAGAACAGAGAGCTTTGTGGAATGAGATTCCATGGTTAGGCAGCTGCGTCTAAGCCATACATCACCAAATGTAATGCAAAGCGTTTTGATGCAGTGGTGTAAAGCATGATGCCGTTGGACTCCAGGGACACAGAGACATGTTCTCAGGAGTGACGAACTGAACTTCTCCATCTGGAAAATCTGATGGAGCAGTCTGGGTTTGGTGGTTGCCAGGAGAAGAGCACTTATCTTGTAGAATAAAGTTTCTATGAAACAGTGCTACTGCTTTTAAACTGTTTTTATTGTTTTATATTTGTACATATGTATTAATTGGTTTTATTTTTTGTAACCAGGTTGCAGTGTATTGCAGATCTCTGCTGCCCAGGTCTGTGGAAATAAATCTGTGTTGCTGGGATTTAAATTTAAAATACCACCGAAATTTAAATGTTGTATGTTTGTACGTACTGTGCTGATTTTAGTGTTAAAATATATTCAGAACACAGTTTGTGACCTAAAAAAAAATGCATTGTCATTATTTCTACACAGTGTAAATTTCATGTTATTTTCTCTTCAAGCGAAAAATTCACATTACTATTTCAAAGTGATTACATTTTCAATACTTATTTTTCAGTTTAATTTTTCAGTGTTAAAAAATCTGCATATAAAAAATTCAACCTTTCAAAATTCAAGCTCAATATTTTCAGCCTCCTGAGATTCAACTGGCTCTATTTCACTGTCTTAGATTTGGCGTCTAAATTCAGTGTAAAAGGGGAAGGGTTAGCTTCAGGTCACAGAGCATTAGCAATGGATTGTGGCGCCCAACACCCAGCCAATCCCGTTACGTTTTTCTTAGTCACGTGGACGCGGACGTATGTGGAGCTCATACGGAAGGAAAACCAGCATGACGTACGGAGCTGTTCATGCATGCTAAAACTAACTCAACTACAGAAAAATGAAAGTAAGTATCTGAATATATTTTAACACTGAAACAGTAAGTACAAAAAACATAGAACATTTAAATTTCGGTGGCATTTTAAATTTAAATCCCAACGACACAGATTTACTTCCATAAAGGTCCCCCACCTGGTTAAATAAAGGAAATTAAATGAAAAAATCTGACTTTGTCGCGCCAATTGTAAAGTTTAGTGGAGGGGGGATCATGATGTGGGGTTGTTTTCATGGAGCTGGGCTTGGCCCCTTAGTTCCAGTGAAATAAACTCTGAATGCTTTGGCAGACCAAGACATTCTAGTCAATGGGATGGGTTAAATGCAGAGGTAAATTTCTCCAATCAACCCGATCAATAAAAGTTAATTATTTTTATTATTATTTAATTAGCTGGCCCATTGCTACCAACATGAGTGTGCACCAGAGCACAAAGCAAGGTGCATTTACCAAAGGGCACATGGTGCATGCCCATTCACCAATGTGATATAATCATATGTTCATTGTTTAAATAAAAAAAAAAAAAAATAAACCAAAGATGTAATCTTTCCAATCATCACCAAAAACTATTATGAAGCATGTATGAGAAATGTTTTACCTTATCTAGTTTTGCTTCGATCTCCACAACTTCTGTCTCCACTTCATCAATATTTGCCCTGTGAAAGAAAAAAAAGGAAAAAAATCACTTAATGCTTGAAAAGTAATGTTTTACCACAAATGGAACAAATTCCATTAAGATCATCCATCTTGGAGGAGGACAGGCGTTTTCCAGCCTGTTAGTGCTTTCTCACGTTCTCTCAGACTTCTGTGACACCCCATAAATCTGCCGAAGGATCCGGGTTTCTTGTGGAGCAGCAGCCAGACGTGTTTGAGCTGCGCCCGCTGAGGATAGTTTGGGCGTGTTTGCGGTGAGGCAGAGACGCGCGCCGCTCTGGGGGCAGCGCAGTAGCGTAAGCTAAGGAGCAGACGCGGTCTCTGGACAGTGGCGTGAAACATGGCTGGTGGTTTATGACACAAACGCACAGCTGAAACCGCCGCCGGTTCCAACCGCATCTGGAGCCCCCGCCCCGACCCTTGAGATTTATGCAGCGAAGTGCTGAATGATGTTGGACTTCCAACAGCAGTAGTGATGTCTGAGTGGGTGGACTAAAAGATGATGCTCTGCAGCCATCTCCTGCACCCTGCCTCAACTTATGGGTACAATATTCTAAAGGGCAGCCTGCATTGTTATGGCCTTTTCACTCATCTTTATATTTTTAAGAACAACTAATCCATCAATACAACCTTTTATTTTGCTAATAAGCTGTATAAATAGATGTGTTACAGTGCTGCCTACATGTCCTGGAGCCATTCACATGACATTTATTACATATTAGTTGTGCGGGGAGTGGTGGTCTAGTGGTTAGGGCATAGAGCTTGAAATCCTGAGGTTGTAGGTTTGAAACCCACTCCAACAGACTGCCACTTGTGGGTCCCTAAGATAGACCCTTAACCCTGCTTGCAAATGGCATCCCACTGCTCCCCAAGTGGATTGTTTTATTTGTTTATACTGTTTTATTTGATTTGCTGATAAATGTTTTTGTGTATAAATTAAGAATTGTAATTGAACATTTATTATCATTGTGTGATTTTTATTATATAAAAGGGGAAATAAAAACCAATCACTAGGGATGCACGATATTGATATGACAGGCCGATATCCATTATGCCGATATTTTTTCCAAAACTCATGTAGCCGATAACCGATACAGATACCGATGTTAAAAGCTGGAGAAAAACAAGTAGTCGATTGAAATAGCAGTTTTGTTATCCATTTCTGACACTTTGAAAAATAATATACTCAAATATATTTTTCATATGCTGATATCAAATTGATTTTTATCAAAGCGGTATCGATCATTTTACTTTCAAAATCTCATGAAATTTCATCGTTCTGTTATATTACAAACTCGTGATATTTTGCAAATTCTTGTGAGGGGTTTGTTAGTAAAATAGATGCGAAACTTCCTAAAATCCCAGCATATAAAAATATGTCAAAATTCGATGCGACATATAGCAATATTTCATTATGTAAAAGAGATTGATATATGGTGTTTTAAATGGCAATATATCAGCATATGAAGCTATTGTGATATTTTAATGTATCAATATTTTTTCCCTCGTCTTTAGAAGTTTTTAAGTCTGTAAAAAATAAGTTTTTGAGGAAGAAGTAGTAGTATTTTTTTTTTTTTTTTTTTAGACTTTAGAAAGAAAATCAGAAGCAGGATCAAATATCGGGTTAAATATCGGTGTGGGATGGCCGATGTCCGATATTCAGTTTTGAGGCCGATAATACGATAGGGGGCGATTATATCGTCGTGCATCCCTAACCAATACTGGCTCAAAAGAATGGGGCCAAAATAATAAGAAGCACATATCGGGTATCAGTTAGACTGATGTCAAAATAAAAGCTTTTTTTTTTTAAGGCATTTGCCTTTAAAAACCAACCCCGACAGGAGCAAGATTAATATATGTGTAGAACTGAGTTGAGTTCTACGTTATCAATCTGGGATGGGTGCTGCTCAGTCTGCCTGTGAAAGACTGAACAATACTTATTACAATACTTCGAGTTGATTGGGTGATAATGCGCTTTCAGCCAATTGTAGCAGTGAATCGTTGCGTTTCGTAAGCTGATAAATCAAACTTTTCTCAAATCCTGTCGGAGGAAAAGCACAGACATCTTTCCCGTCTACAAATGCACAAAGTGCTTCTGTTTGCTCCTTTTCTAAACAAGAAATTGTTGCTATTTTAGCTAAAACCGGGTCAATTGTGGTATTGACAGGTGAGTCCTCCAGTAGAGGTCATTCTTACACGTCCCGCCCCAAATTAACCTGCTGGCATGTCACTGGTCCGACTCGTTTGTTATTACAAGACAGACGTATTAGTGGAAGTCTTTCAAGATGGATTTGTTGTGAGACTGAAAAATCAGATCTTTTGACAATCCAGCTTGCAGCACAGGGTTATAAAAAAATGGCACTGGTTGATCTTTACTTTAGGCCCCCACACACACGTCCACCGCGAAGTCAAAAGCTTGCGAACCGCAGCGCTAATATTTTCCAGAACATTTTAATAGCCACCGTAAGGCGGACGTCAAATAAATGTGATAGATCCCCACCGCGAATGCATACTAGAAAGCGCTGCAAAATGTATGCCAGGCTTGCTTAAGCGAGTAGCTGTGGTGCCAAAGCTTAAATAATAAGCAGCCGAAATGAAATTTGGGCATGCGCACTAATATTTTACATACCGGTTTGCCCTATATGCGTGTCCATGTTAGGTAGTTCCGAGGGGGTCCAAATTCGAGGTATGCTGAACTTCTCCTTATTCGATATGTGCTCTGTTGCTTCCTGGGGAGATATTCCAGAAGAAGATTCTGTTGTAAGCCCGACGGCAGGGTAGTCATTCCATTGCAGCAACCATTCAACACAGTGCAGCGCATTGTTGTTTATTTGTGATGCACTGCATGTAATGGCGCATTGCGTGTTTAGGCGGCTACCTTATGGCGCGCATGCGTAATGTAAGCGATCGCGGTTAGAGCTTAAAGATGGAAAACCGGAGCACCGGCGTTTTCAAAATCTTCCCTCCAGAAAGGCTGAATAATAAAAAGATGCGTTTACAGACAATTGAAAGCGCCCGGCCGGTATGGATGAGGGAAGGAGGCTTCGGATTTGGGGAAAGATTTGTCGCCTTTAGGCCAGGAGGGTTTGACTTAACCCGTGTGGACGGGGGCCTAGAAGCCACATATGAAAGAAGCTCAAGTCAAAGCATTGGTCAGCTGGATGGGCTTGATCTGCTAATGGAGATCAAATTTACGAAAAAAAATATAAATTTATGATGCTTGGAGAAATATAAATAGTAATTTTTCTCACAACATTGAAACCTGACTTCAAAAGCTTCTCCATTAAATTTTAAAACCACCACCTCCCATGTTTAATTATTTTACCCATTTGCTGTGTAAAATAATAAAACATTGCTAGTAATACTTTTTAAAAAAACACCCCCTCCAAACGGTGTCTCCTTCTCTTGATAACTTTAATAAAATGCATATACATTTTTCAAAAATGCAGATAGAATTGTTAATTGAACTCTTCCTAAACTTTTATCGTGGGAGAAACATGATCATGTGTGGCAGCTCCTTGAGTTTCACACACTTCATGTGATACAGAGTTATGCTGCGAATCATGTAGCGGTCTCATGATGAGAGCATTTGTGGCGTATTTCGGCCACTGCTGGCACCGAACATAACTTGGCTCTCATTTCCTTTCTCTCTGGTCCGTTTTCGGGTGGATTTGCCTACTCTGGCCGACTCAGGGGACAAAGGAAGGCACATGTTGTCCACCCCCACAGCTTGTACTACCGTCCATCCCCTTTTATATGAACAGAAGGAAAGGAGGGAAGAATCCTCTAGGGAGGAAATGCATGTCAAAACCCATAACTTAGAATCCCTGGTAAAATGCATTACCTAAATGACCAATCCATATCATTCCATGTGTGGATGGCTGTTTTTACTGATCTCCAGCTGAAGCTGAGATAAACCCTCTATTAGTGCTGAAGACATTGGTTTGTGTCAAACTACTCCTTTTATGTGAAAAAGGAGAGATTATTATGCACTGGCTTTTCTTTGGACCCAATGATGATTATGAAATGACATTTATTTCCCAAATGTCAGGCAGCTTATTAGAGGCAGTTTAATGCTTTTCTTTGGTAGCCAATTCTATAAGTCAGCTTATCCTTTAATCACATCATTTTCAAATAAGAGACATTTTTTAGAGGGGTATGGGGGGTATTTTGATTTATCAGAAAAAACACAATACGCTATTTAGTTTTAACATTTATGCTAAAAACTATTCTGGCAAATGGCGTTACATCTTTTCAGTTTGAACCTGAGCGAGTTGAAATGAATGAAAAAGTGGAAATCAAGAGACATTATGAAGATAGGGAGGATAAATGAAGAAACAAAGGAAGAGTTATGCTGAAAAAGAAGCTGGTTGTTTGTGCATGCTGCTAGGAGATGCCTCACCCAGAAGGAGAGCTATGTACTGTCCAGGATTCGGGCTATTTGCCTAAATCCCTCAAAAAGTCAACTGATTGTTTTTATTGATAGAGCGAGGACTAAATAAAGAGACACCATTATAGTGAACTCAGTTAACTCTCCATTCAGACAGACAATAATAATAATTGAACTTTATTGATCTCACATTGGAGAAATTTAAATCTGCATTGAATGCATCCTCTTGAGGAGCAGTGGGCTGCTGCCATTGCGCAGCACCCAGGCAGCAGTGTGGGGGTTAAGGATCTGTGCTCCTGAGACCTAAGTGATGGCGGTCTGGCCAGGTGTGGGGCTCAGTGCTTAGAACTGCAGGATTCCAAGCTCTATGCCCTAAACTAGTAACCCTCACCCAGCCAGATGGATTTGCTCCCTCATAGCCTCTACATCTTAAAACCTTCCGTAGAAGTAATTTTGGGAAGAGGCGAAAATACCTGGCGTTTAGCTGATTGGCTATGTTGGTGATAGGCGGGCCAAATAAACCAATCAGATCAGCGAAGCATATGTTTATGCGTTCACAGAGCGGCGGCGAGAAGAGGGGCCAATTGATCCATAGATCAAAACTCTTTGCGAGAAACCAGTCGGGAGGAAAGAGCAAAAACATCTTTCCTTCAGAGGAAAAGCCTCCAGAGCAGTGTTTTTTGCTCTTCTTTCAGTGAGAGAAGAAATACTCACAGTAATTCCGATATAAAACTTCTTTCGATAGCCATGCTAGCGGCGCTAGTTTTCATCGAAACTGAAGCACGCCATGGTTCTTTAGACTGAACACATGTGGCGGCTTTTTGGATTTGCGATCACACCTCAGACGCGCCTCAAAGCCAACGCTGATTGGTGCGTTCGTTTGGTGAGCGGCTCCAAATTTTGCCTATTCAGCGGAGGAGGAGGGGAGTCTCCCAGACTGATCTGAGGTGCTTGAAACTTTTGAAGCTCAGCGAGGATCAGGATGGTCTCACGGAACTACCACCACTAAACTAGGGGGTCTTCAAGCGTTTTCCATGCCAAGGACCTCCAAACTCAAACTGATGGCGGGATGGAGCGAGTGGAGCGGGGTCCCCTAATTATATATATTGTATGAGGGAAATTTTTATTTGTTATATCCAAACTGGTCCTATAGTCACTCCTTTACACATGGAGTCATGTAAAAAGTAATTTCTCCCAGGCATTAGTAAGTATTTCTGATTCTGATTTCTGGTTGATGGGACAGGTGTGATATGAAGATAAGAGCGATTTGCTTGGCTGATTTCTTGTTGATGCATCAGGCGCTGTGAATGTGTGCATTGATGACTGAAGACATCTTCTGCCTCCCATTTATCTGTTTACTGCAGTATGTTGAATTCATTTAGAAGTAGGATTTAAAAATATATTTTCAATTGAGTGGAAAAAATTGCGGGGAATATAAAAAGTCTAATCAACCAGAAACTTTCACGACCCCCATACAGTACCTCTGGACCCCTATAGGTCGGACCCACGTGTTAAGACCTCTGCCCTAAGCCTAGGCGCTCGCCTCCTTTCACTTTTTTGCTCCCGTTGGTCATGTAGCTCCACCTCCCCACGCGGTGCCTGCGCCATCATCTTTGTTATGTGTTGCGACTGTAGAGATGCAGCAGCAGTCATAAGCGACGGTAGTACTCGCGGAACATAATATAAATCCATGATGTTTTTCGCGAGCTGCCTTGCAAAGTATTCGAGGATATATCTGCTGGTCTGTGACGTGGATGATCATACTTTTCAGTATACATTTTCGATTCCAATTCTTTTTCATCCACTAAACCAGTGGTTCTCTCAAAGTGAGTGTGCACCCACCTGGGGGGACTTATGTGACCCTGGGGAACAGGCTTTTTTTTTTGGCCGTACTAGTATAAAGTGTAATTGCACATCCACTACAGTAGGCGGCAGTCGCGCTCCCATTGTTACTTCTGTCACGTTTGCGATAGTGCAACATTTTACGACTAACAAGACAACAGGTTTGCCTAACAACCCCCAACATGAAAAAGTTTTTAACAGGGATGAAAAGAAAAGCGGAGAGAGACAAACATAATGAGACAAAAAAAAGTCACCCGAAAGCTAAGACGAGGAAATACGACGAAGCGTATTTAGCACTTGTCATCACTGTGACTACAGTTGGAGAGGAGGAAAGACCGGTGTGTTTGGTGTGTCTAAAAATGCTCGCAGTGGACAGCATGAAGCCAAATTAATTAGCGCGTCCCCTAAATACGTTACACCCCAATCACGCCGATAAGCCGAGTTTTTTCAGCGAAAACATGCTGAATATTGCCAACAGTCTAATAGTTTTCTTCGTGCAAGGAGGACGTAACAGAAAATAATTGAGAAGCACTGCACTAAATATTCAGACACTCATCTAAAATGACGGACTATATAGGCACTATATAGTGCCCTATATATTGGTTAGGGCGGACATTCGGATAAAGCTGCCATTTATGGTTAGCATCGGGATCAAATCATTTTCTGAGATATCAGAACGATATGTTACAACTGAAAGCTGTCCAACATTACAATGGTTTTATAAGGCAGGCCAGACCGTCCCTATGGTTAAAGAAAAGCAGCCGGTTTAATTGGCGTGTTTTCAAAGTGTTTTGGGTGATTTTGATGTGGCCAATTAACAGGTCCAACTGTATTTGTTCTTCCTGTGTTGGTGAATGATACCACCTGTTTGCTCATGAGGCTTTCACTGGACGACACGCTGTAGCGTTCAATCGGAGCGCTGCAGCAGATGTGCTCTCTGACTCACAGGGCAGCTGTTGCCCTCAGGCCATGTCCTCCACCGCCTCTGTCTCACTGCACACGCCTCCATTAATGGATGCACATGCTGCCCCGGGCCCATAGCCATGGCAACGGACTCCTAACTAGGACGAAGGTTTCCCCCAGTCGTTCAAGCGAGCTGACCCTTTTTTCACACAAACTACACAGCTAATAACATGACAAGCAACAGGGCTCTTGTGGCAGGCGGACATTTAAAACCTTGTCAGGGAGACGGTTAAAGTGCAGTAAATCCGCCTGTCCTTCACACACACACACACACACACACACCCTGTCCTGAATAGATGAATAGGACTCAATAGATGCAAGACGTTAAAAAACAGAAGTGGTTGAACAAGTCTGCGTGAAAGCAGGGTAGTTAGGCAGTGCTTTAAAAGCATAATAAAAATAGATTATGCTGAGCAAGCTGCAGCTCTGGTGGTTTCTGGCTGGCGGCATGCTGACTGGGAATCCAGAGAAAAGGCTGGAGTGCTTGAATCTTCCAGTCATTAGGAGCATTTCTCTGCTGCATCCGCCAGAAAATAAGGCTTTAAGAAGAGGTAGGGAGAGAGAAAATGGTAGAAAGGGGCCAAAACTGTTAACAATAAAGCTGCAACATCTTAAAGTAAGATTTGGAAAAGTTTACGCAGTGAGTGCAGCAGAAGTCTAGGCAACGTTCAGCTTGGCTCTAATGAACTAGAGAGATGCTTTTTGGGGAGTCAGGGATACATCTAGCTTGTTGGTGGGATTGCAAGGAGTAGACCAATACCTGATCCAGGTAGTTAGCCTCGTGAGACCATCCTGATCTTGCGAGCTTTTAAGGTTTCACTCGCAGATCAGTCTGGAGATTCTCCGTTAATTTGGAACCGTTCACCAAACTTAACGTCCAATCAGCGTTGGCTTTGAGCAGGGCGGGTTGAGGTGTGGCGCATAGCGAAGCCAGCGACAGTTCAGTCTAAAGAACATGGCGGCTTCAGCCCGATGGAAACTGGCGTTACGTTAGCGTGGCTATCGAAGCAAGTTTTATCGGAATTACAGAGTATTTTCTTCACTGAAAGAAGAGCAAAACACTGCTCTGGAGGAGGCTTTCTCTAGAGGAAAAGATGTTTTTGCTCTTACTCCTCACTGGTTTAGGGCAAGAGTAGCCTGGCTTGTGGTTTGTGTTTTACGTCGTTAAGCTCTATTAGTGCGTCATATGCTTCTTTTGTCGTTGATCAATGAAATTGGCAATGTGGCAATGCAGGCGGGAATATGGTAAAGGGCAGATTAGACTTCTGCAATCGCACACATCAAATGTCGTCTGGTCGCGAACCAGTTTTGCTGGTATGCTTCTGCACCGTTGGTCTGAAATTTCTAGGGATGCACAGCAGTTTCCCGCCAAAGTGCAAGGGGGAGCCTATTGGAGAAATTGCGAGAACTTCACGTATTTATCTCTCAGTCTCTTCCAACTCTACAAACACTCCTTTGGAACCCACTCAAGGATCTGGCAGATCTCTCTCCAAGAGTTGGCAGAAACTTTGGCATCTTTATATAATTTGTCTGAGGCGTCGTACAAGTTGTTGTACTTCCGAACCTCCTCGATTAACCTTTCGTCGTAGTTGTCCATTGTAGTTGTTCCTCGGTCTTTTTAAATGGTAGTTGCGGGACTAAATTGAGAAGAAGCGACCACACAGACAGCTGAAAAGGGCATACCAAGGACCAATCACAGCTAGCAATTTGTCCCCGCACTTCCGCTTGAGGTCTCGCGGGTTTCGCGACCATCCGACGTGTCTTCAGGATATTTTTGAGTGGCGAATAACGTTTGTAGAAGCTCTGCAAGGGATGCCGTGGTATGGGGCAGACACAGAGACAGAAATTGACTGATGCAGAGGCTATGCGTCAGAAGCATAAATTGGCCTTAAGACCAACAGTGGAGCTTTACGGGGTCCACAATATTTCCTTTCTTTAACTTCTTTGATTTCATATAAGGTTTTCTTCTTCTTCTCTTAAGATATAAGAGAAGAAAGAAAAAGCAGAGTTGCTGTGTGAGTATGTGCTGCTGGGGATTGTGTTTATTTCTAAACCCTACCCAGTCCTTGTGTAATCCTGACTTCAAGGCAAGTTTGTTCCCACTGTGAAGAAGACTCCTTCAGTGCCAGATCCTGTTTGTAGTGTTTCAAGACAGAATCAGCCAGCATTTGGTTTGGAAGTTTAAAGGCCCATCTTTGTTTTTGATTTTTTTTTTTTTGCAGATGATGTGATTCTGTTGGTGTCTTTAAGCCACTTCTTGGTCTCGTTACGGTCGTGGTTCATAAACCAAAAAAACAAGGCTCTGAATTAATTGGAGCACCAACCTTTTGACTTCCTGTTACGTCAAGAGATCTATGTCATCATCAGATTGAGATTCTGTTCGGCTCAACCTTAGACTTCGAAGGAGGAGCTTCATCCGATGGCTGAGTATTGATTCTAATTTATTGAATTGATTGGATTAAAACTCTCAAAATTTAGAATTGATTATTTTCCATCTAATCCTATTCAATGGGGAAAAAATAGGACTACCCTTTACATTACATTATAGAGATAATCTAAATTTCATAAACTTACATGCTCAACAAAAATATGAAAATAATATAGGTGTAGGTGGATGTTGCCATGTTTGTGCAATGGTTGTGGCCATGTGGGCCACTGGTAATATTTAAAATGTGTAGGCATGGGTGAATGTTAGATGTACATTGACTTATTAGCTCAATAAATTGACTTTTGAACCAATATATAGTCTCATAAGTTAAACAACCATCTGGAAGGTTGCTGGTATTTAATAGCACAGTGAAGGGGTGGGATGAGTGTAACTTCTTCAAACCCCCTTTCAGGCATAAGCACTAAATTATGTATTTAGTAACTCTATATGTAATCAATTATAATATCTGTGTATTTTTTTTGTTATTAGTTTGTCTGAAACAAAGTTATTTATTAAATGATTCACCTTTTTCGAGCACTCGCTGCACATTTAATTATATTTTCCTTCAAGGCATTTTGGGAAAGTTCTTATCCCTTGTTTTATCAAGCAATACATTTATTTTACTGCATGCTGTTGGATCCTGCTAGGTTGCCTTTAACATATGATTTTCGTTACATGAAATGTCCCATTTACATCACATTACAGATGTAAAAAACTAATGTTGCTAGCCTTGAACTAACGACCTATGCACTCAAGCAGCCGGTGCTACATTACCTCACCTCTTAATAGCGTAGTTTGAGCACTTACACTGCACCATAATTTGTACTAACCCAATCCTAATGCATTTAAGGTGGATGGGTTTTAAATTTCTCAAATACCCTCTAACTATTGTTTCTTGCTTGAAAAGCTCAAACGTGCCCTTTGTAACTGCTTTGGATTTCTGTCCAAAGAGCGAAAAAGCTCACATTTCAGGTTCGGACTGTTTCCTAAATGACAGTACATTTCATCCGGTTTGGTATCAAGCATATGCATGAGAAGCCTGGTGAAAATTATGAACCTAAATCTTTAAGAAAATATCCCTTTTTTATATGTAAATGTTTAAGACCGAAGTATTTGTTGAATGCAGAAAGAAGTACTTAGCGCTCAAGAAAACGTTGACATTATTCTGCTTTTATTTCAGGGCCACCGCTGCATGTCTGCTCTGCCAGTTTGCTGTGTGTGGCCAAACAGCTGGCTGGCAAAGACTCTTCAAGCCCACCCACTCTTTCAGTGGGTTTAATACAAAGAAGACCACCAAATGATTTTTTTCAAAGGGGCCTCAAGTGTCAGAAAAACATGCATGCATTATATCCATCTGTGCTTACAATGCCAATATTCTGAACTGAATTTAGCTGATCATTTGTTACAGCTAAAAAAAAAGTTAAATATTGTTTGCTTTATTTCTCATTTGCATTGCAACCTTTATTCTTTAGATGAGAAAAAAGAAAAAACTTGACATTAAGATTTCATCATGCAAATTCCCCTTTTTTTTCCTACCGAGATGAAAGCTTTGTCTTTTAATGTGATAATTAGGGCTGCAACTAACAATTATTTTGCAAATCGATTAATTTGTTGATTATTTTTTCTATTTAGTGATTAATAATCAGGTAGTCAAAGGCACATTTTTCACTCAATTAAATCAGGGGAGACTAAAACATTTCCACTTGAGGAGTTCTGGATAAAGCATATTGACAGATGAAAAAGTTTTTTTTTATCTTAAATGCAACATGTTTGTATATTTTATTTACAATTTTGATATAATTACTACTCTAAGTGGGTCCCTCTGTCAGCTAATGGCATGTTTTACAGTCTTAATACTCCCCTTAATGATCAATCAATTACTAAATTAGTTGATGGTTATTTTAATAATCGATTAATCCGATTGTTTAAGCCCTAGTGATAATATATTTCAATATTAAGGATTTCTTGCAGTTACGATAACCAAAGTTTCATGAGTTCAGGTGCTGAGCTGGTGCTGCTGTGATTTCCAACCTCTATTGTAAAAACAGGATTGAGCCAAAAAGAAAAAGTTGCTCCATCTCTCAGCCTTTGATCCATCCTTCTTTTACTCTCGTATGTGTTTTAAAAACACAACCCCTATGCCGTTGATGGGAAATGTAAAATAAGGAAGGTGAAAGAAGAGAAGAAAGGTAAACTTAGCTGGCTAACAGTAAATATTCCTCTCTACTGACTCCAAACAGCTCTTCCAAAATCAACACTGTGCGTTTGTTTTAATGTCTGAAGTAGATATCTGGTCTGTCAGCAGGTTAGGAAATCTGCCTGCATGCTGAACTTTTGCCCGTCTGGTCTCTACTCCGCTATCTCGTCTTCCTCCTCACACGCGGCCAATTATCCCTTTTATATGCTCATATGTTAGCTGTGCGGTGAATCTCTTAAAGCCACAGACCACAGCTCATAAACCCTAAAGGAAAGGAGGAGCCTGTGGATCCAAATACAATCTTAAGAAATGCATCATTGATTTAAAAGCTCAAATCTGAATTACAATTCACAGAATACATAATTCCTCTCGTAACACCAAGGATCTAAATATGCACATTACATTCTAACTGAAAATAAAATAAGATGCAGACAAAGAGACATTTTAATTGAATTTAGCCTTGAGTCTTAAATGATTGTTCCATTTTAACAGGGGGATATGATCGAGCTAATCCTTCTCCTTTATTATTACCAGTGGATTAAAAAACAGGCAGGAAAATATAGGCCATTCAAGTTTCTACATGGAAATAGAAGAATTTGGGACATAAATTAGAATAAAATACAGCATCAAACCTGTGCAAATTAAGATGAATTAGTAATTCTAACTCAAATGTTTGAAACCCAGTTGATCTTTCCAGGTATTAACCAAAGGATTCCATCGATTATCAGATTTTTTTGACCAGTTTTTAACCTTAACCACCCAAAAATCTAGACATCTAACTAAACGCTATCAGCTCTCATGGAAAACATCGCCTTCATCAGTTAAGGTCAGCAATTACATTCCACTACACTTTAATTTAAATAGCTTCTGTCCAAACTTTATTTATTCATTTTATAGTAAAACCCATCTGTATATTATGCTATTGTTGTCAGGAATCCAGTTTGTGTGGTCTGTTTTATGTTTCCTTTCCTCCTCCACCAGGTGGTGCCCCGTCCTCATTGGGTCTCCCTGCACACCTGCAGCTCATTGCCTCATTACCTGTGGAGCGTTCTTAAGCTGCTGACTGCCACTACCTCGGCGCCAGAGTGTTTGCCTAAACAGGGTACTCTTGCCATGCTTAGTTTAGCAGAGTCTAACCTGAGTTTTTGGTTTGCCAGTTTTGGATTCTCTAGTCAAACTGAGTTTTGTCAACCTGAGTCTTAACTTTGTTTTGTCTTTTGCCTCTCGGGCAGGAAGTCATCCTGCAAACTGGATTTGTTTGGTCCTTCTCTCTCTGGAAGGTTCAGCTGGAGCTTAACTGAGCTGGGGTTCCAAAGCGGAGGTTTGGATCCACTTTCCCCAAGAGTGTCGTTTGAGCTTCACACACAAGCAAAGGTTTCTTCAGCACCGCCAGCCCGTTCAAGTGCCGCAGGAAATCAGAGTGGCAGTCAGCTTCTCCATTCACTCCAAACAGGAAGTTTGGATCCACTTTCCCTAAGAGGTCATTTGAGCTTCACCACTCAAGCAAAGGTTTCTTCAGCACTACAGCCCGTTCCAAGTACTGCAGGAAATCTGAGTGGCAGTAAGCTCCTCCATTCACCAAGGAACAACCACAGTCTGAGTAACCCAGTCCACCCATCTCCAACCAAGACACTCTCTCTGGTACAATCTTCTCAGTCCGGATTCCATAAAGGACATCTTTCCCTGGAGAAGTGAGTCTGCAACACCTTTTCCTCCAATTCTAAGATTCAAATTTCCCACTGAGCCTAAACTAACCGCAGTGCTTCCCCTCACCTTTCAGTCCCTGTTGAGCAGGTGTTCAGAGCAACACTGGACTCACTCCCTAGTGCTCAGAGCAGCACTGGTTGCATCACCACTCTCTTAATAAACCTGTTAAACTTTTTACTCTGTGTCTCTCTGTTTGGCTTTCTGCATCTTGGGGTCAGACCTTAGATAAAAATCATGACAACTGTACATAACTGTAAAACCCCTTTTATAGTAATATCCACCTGTATATTATATTCGGTAAATATCCAGCTGTAAATTTAGTTCATAACACTAGTTATCTATATATTATATTCATCTATTAGTAAGATTCTGTTTATAATGGTATTCATCTCTAACCCATGTCCTGTATTTATATGGAACAATTATTTATCCTCCGCTTGCTGCTATTGCACTTGGTTAGACCTAAACTGCATTT
>JAGKQL010000065.1:3800971-3816744 GCA_018398635.1 Cyprinodon brontotheroides | reverse complement strand
TTCTAAATGACTTCGTTTCGAGTAAATTATGGACGCTACCCACTCAGGACACTTGGAATACATTGGACGAGCAGTATGGAGGAATATTGACACGTTTTTTGTGGACTTTTATGGACCTTTCTGTCTCGGGCACCATAGACCTCCATTATTTGAATGTCAGCAGACAGCAAAAAGCCTCCCAGATCTCCAGATGCATTTGAGATATCAAAAAAGTACTCCAGAGTTTTGTTCAGCATGGGGGTGAGTAGAAAATGAAGGCTAATCATGTTTTGGGTGTACTATTCCTTTAACAGAGATTGCTTCCTCCACACCCCTCTCAATCCACCTGTCTTCTTTGTCCAAAATGTGAACATTCACATTTTGGACAAAGAAGACAGGTTGCAGTTTCTGACCCTACAACTCCCTCATGAATTAAATCCTTTAACACCAAGTGTCTCATATAAGATGCATCAGTTTTTCTGATCTCTACATCATTAGTGTGATATAATTGTTCTTGAAAAAACTGACTTACAAAATCTCTAATAAATTGCTCAAAAATGTCTAATTATCACAAACAATACAATAACTTGCCTAAAAAATTGACTCATTCAGAACTGATTAGTTTTTTTTACCCATTTGTCAGAATGTTCAATGACACCTATTTCCAAAGATTTAGTAATTTTCTGACAATTGTTTCATAGTTTATTCTATAAAGTGATGAAGTCTCCCT
Organism: Cyprinodon brontotheroides; assembly: GCA_018398635.1. Taxonomy (NCBI): domain Eukaryota; kingdom Metazoa; phylum Chordata; class Actinopteri; order Cyprinodontiformes; family Cyprinodontidae; genus Cyprinodon; species Cyprinodon brontotheroides. Next base: position 3,816,035 of record JAGKQL010000065.1, on the reverse strand, counting down.
TTACTTTAAATATCCTCCTGAACATTCAGTATGTTTTCGTCTTCTTGGACGGGATGTGCAGAAACTGAATTTCTTTGGAGATTATTGAAGTATAATCGAACTGAATTGAATTGAAATATAACGCATTACTACAAAAAGCAGTCAAAGCTTAGCAGAAGCAGGCATCTAATGGGTTAAGTGTGGAGGTGCGGGCTTGGCAATTAGGTCACCACTGGCAATGAGTGAACAACAACAAAAAAGGTCATGAAGAGGAAGTGTTACATGAATTAATCCCTTCAGTTTAACTGATTGTATTATTTATACCACTGGATAGATTAGCGCTTCCTCATGGGGGGTTCAGGGCCTCCAAGTCAGACCTTCACAAAGGAAGCAGACAGAACTACAGCGTCAGAAGGAGTGTTTGTTATTACGTAGGATGTAGGCAACGTCTAAACAGCCATTGTATGTTCTGGTGCAGAGGAGGCCCGATGTTGATCAGCAGGCTGACAGGCCAAAGACAGGTCGGGGTACGAGGGGTCTGCGCTCGCCGTGACGGTTTACATTAAGCCAGGGTGGTCCCAGTCTGAGATGACTGCAACGCAGAAAAATGTCAAAAGAAGACGGGCGGGAGACGAAAGAAAGAAACGCGCATAACAGGAGGCCTGGGCTGTGAGAACCAGCCTGCACAATGTCCCATTGAAGGGGAGGAAGACAATAAGGCGCACAGACATGGAGCTTCTTACTGCTTTATTTCTGGGCACAAAACCAGTGCTGACTGGGGAGGGAAAGCTCCCAGTAAGCCAATCCTACAGCGCAAGACTCTGACATTTGGGTGAAATAGCTGAATCCCCCCCCACCACCACTACTGAAAACCCTTGAGAAGGCGTGATGTGTTGCAGCGGCGAGAGCTGGGAGTCTTCCCGGCATTTTTGTGGGTTAAACATGCAGCTTGGCTTGCACTAAAAAGGACATACCAGACCTGTGAAGCATTCTGCTCCTTCCTGTCTCACAGCTTTGGAGAAACAGAGCTTTGAAGACAAACGTTTAAGAAGTGAAAAGCTTTTACGCGACTTTCTGATACCTTTAATCCCACTGCACTAGTTTTTAGAGCTCACAAACAGCTCTTCTTTGGAGTGGAGGTAGAACTGTTTGATAGAGCTGAGGTGAACACTAGGTCATCATGTCTGATCAGGTCAGTGACAGATAACAGAGATGTGGTCCCTTCCTCCAGGTGTTTCCTCTGATCTGAGATCAGCAGCATTCCCTCTGGCCCTGACCTGACTTTTAGATTCCCCTCCATGATGATCCTCTCCCTACAGACCATGAACCAGCAAAAACCTCACCGCAGAGCGACACAGCCGGCAGGGAAGCATCACAAGATGAAGCAAAGCGCTTCCTAACCACAGCCCACAGCTTTGACCCCTTAAAGAGAGAGAACAAAGATTACAAAGCGAGTTCAAGCGTGCCGTGAGATAACCGCTCGGTGTCAGTCCAAAGAGCAAGAAAAATGGTCGTTTGGAAAACGACAGCCGCAGCAGATCCGCTGTGGAGAATGGCATGCAGAAAGCAAGAAAAGAAAAAAAAAACAAGCAGCTGAAAGGTTTTATGAGGAAAAACAAAAGGTTTAGCTTCAGTTTTGACCAAAAACCTCAGTCTTCCAAGAAGGCAACGAAAAACATTTAACAGGAGGAGGGACCAAACAATAAAAGAAAACACATTAAATGAAACACAAACCAGTAACTGAGGTGTTTAACTGGTCTATAAAGAATTTAGTCTATTTAAAGTAGTACCTCTTTTTAAAAGAAAGGTATCGCTTCAACAATTGTAGACATTAGGGATGCGATATTGGGATTTTTGGCGATATCCGATATGCGATATTTTACAAAACTCATGTAACCCGTTTGTCTTAACAAGAAGGATTAGGGCCACTGAAAAAAAAAAGTAAACTGATTTTTAAATTTTATTTCCAGTGGCCCTAATCCTAAAATTCAAATTCTGATTTTAAAGTCCAAATTCTGACTTTTTTCTACTCAAATCTGAATTAAAGTCAGAATTCTGACTTTTCTCAGAATTCTGAGATTAAAATTGGGAATTCTGACTTTTTTCTCAGGAATTAAAAAAAGTCAAAATTCTGAGGAAAAGTCAGAATTCTGACATTAAAGTCAATTCTGACTTTTTTCATACTCTACTGAAATAAAATAAAAAAATCGTTAACTTTTTTTTTTTTCCAATCAGCAACTTCTATGGTATCGGCCAAAATAACGATGTCAAAGCTGGACAAAAACAAGTAGTCGTAGTCAGTGAAAATAGCAGTTTTGTTACAACCATTTCTGACACTTTGAAAATAATATACTCAAATATATTTTTCATATACTGATATATAAAATTGATTTTTAAAAATCTTGGTATCGATCTATTTTACTTTCAAAATCTGCGTGAAATTTCATCGTTCTGTTACAAACTCGTGATATTTTGCAAATTCTTGTGAGATTTTTGTTAGTAAAATAGATCAGATATACCGTCAATCAATATATCAACATATAAAAATATGGCAAAATTTCGTGAATTTTCGGGGATTTCGTAGCATAACGATGACATATAGCAATATTTCATTAGTAAAGAGATTGATATGGTGTTTTAAATGGCAATATATCAGCATATGAAGATATTGTGATATTTTAATGTATCAATATTTTTTCCCTCGTCTTTAGAAGTTTTTAAGTCTGTAAAAAAGTTTTTGAGGGAAGAAGAAGAAGTAGTATTTATTTTATTTTTTTTAGACTTTAGAAACTTCCAGAAGCTGATCAAATATCGGGTTAAATATCGGTGGGGTGGCCGATGTCCGATATTCAGTTTTAAGGCCATCAAAAGGCATCAAAAAGGCAGTATTACTGCATTTCAAAGATTTTGAACCATTTAGCAAATGAACATGTATTGATGCAAAATCAACATGTAGCTAAGGCAACATATTTTACTTTTTATTGCATATCTGTAAATAAAACATGCTTAAATAATCTGACTATATCCTCTCCACAATATGAATGTACTATTACTATTGCAAAGGATTTCATGGAAGACAATGATTGTTTGGTAAATTATTCAGTTGATTGGATGGACTCTCTGCAGCCTTATATGGTCGAACCTCACACAGATGAAAGTGCCCACAATTAAAGGTCCCAGCAAATGCGTTAGAGCAATCATCAGCATTTAAATTCCCATTTAGCGAAGGCAGAACACACCTGCTAACATTTTAGCTCCTCTGATTAACCCATAATACCAAAAAAATCCGTAGTTCTAGTTGCTCTATTTTCTTAGTCAAATCCCACAGCTTCCCAATTTTTAAAGGATTAAATTCTCTTAAAGAGAAGCTAAACTTTGGGAAAACAGATTTAAAGTTTCCATAATTTATTGAATTTCTTTTAGAAACAGATCAATACATCCGTTTTTTATCTTGTATTAGCTCATTCAGTTCAGCAGCCTTGCCTTTAGATCATATAAAGCACATGCTTCCCACCTCCTTCCATGTGCTATTCAGTGTTAGTGGTTTGTATGAATTGGTGATAAATGTTCTTGTTTGTTTAAATACAGACTGGTGTAGCATTTGTCTAAATGATAACAAATGTTAAACCAGAAAAAAAGCTAAATTAGCCTAAAGAATCGGCCCCAAAAAATTTGGCAGCACATCTGTAGAACCGCTTAAGACTGATGTCAGAATAGTCAGTATCATCTTTTAATAAAACTGCATCGGGTCGATCTCTAATTTCCCTTTTACTTCATGATAGAGAAACATCAAACCAAACCAAAGCAACATCATCCACACAGTGGGAGCACGGTGGCGTCAGAGGCCCTTTTCTAACCTTGGTTTAAACAGCCGCAAACCGACCTGCATGTAGGGTTGTAAAAAGTATCGATACTCAAAAAAGTATCGAAACTAAAACGTTGTATCCGTATACAATACTCATTTTCAAAAGTATCGATACAGCCATCTAAGCAAAAACATCTGCAAAACATAGGCAAGGAAGGAACACTTAATTTTAATTCTGTAAGTTTTATATCAAGCTTACTTAATGTTGTGCACAGCATACAACCTCAAAATATTATTCTTATTGTTTTTTTATTTATTTCTTGTATTTTTTTAGTAATGAAAATATTTCTGTTGAATTTTAGAGACTTTGTTTTTTATCCTTGTGGTATCGAAAATGGGTATGAGTATCCGAATATTTTACTTAGTATCGGGTATCGAAGTTGAAAAGTTTAGTATCGCGGACAACCCTACCTGCATATCTGTAATGCCTGTTTGCATCAGAATAATGACAAGGGGCCAGCAGACCATCAGGGGCCACAGGGGCCGCAGCCTGTTTTTGCGATCATGGGCCAGGGGTGAACAGGGGCCAGCATGATCCAGCAAGCATGGGCCATGGGCCAGCAAAGGCCAGCATGGGCCAACATAGACAACATAGGGCCAGCATGGTCCAGCATGCTAACAGCATGGGCCAGCATAATAGCAAGGGATGGGCCAGCATGGGCCAACATGGGCCAGCATGGGGCCAGCATGTAATAGCATGGGCCAGCATGGGGCCAACAAGGGCCAGCAAGGGTAATAATGATGTAGCATGGGCCAACATGGACCAGCATGTAATCAGCAAGGGAAGCCAGCAAGGGCCAGCATAGACCAGCATGAATAACAACATGGGCCAGCATGAACCAGCAAGGGCCAGCAGAGGTAGACCAGCATGGGCCAGCATGGGCCAACATGGAGACCAGCATGTACTGTACCAGCATGGGCCAGCACGGGCCAGCATGGTCCAAGAAGGGCCAGCATGGACCCACATGGGACCAGCAATATAGGCCAACATGGACCAACATGACCAACATGGGCCAAAGAAGGGCCAGCATGGGCCAGCAATGAGGCCAGCATGGGACCAGCATGGGCATAATATGCGCCATAGCATAACAGCATAATAAGGATGTAATAGCATGTAATAAAGGTTACTGTAGCATGGGCCAAAGCATGGGCCAGCATGGGCCAACATGGGCCAGCATGGAGCCAACATGGGCTTCAGCAATCGGCCAGCATGGGCCAACATAAATAACAGCATGGACCCAGCAAGGGACAAAGCAAGGGCCAGCATTGTGGCCAACATGGGCCAGCAAGGGCCAGCAGTGGCCAGCATGGGCCAGCAGTGGCCAACATGGGCCAGCAAGGGCCAGCATAATTACAGCATGGGCCAACATGGGCCAACATTTAGATGCTTCATGGGCCAGCAAGGGACCAACATGTCTCCAACATGAATGGCCATTGCATGGGCCAGTAGATGCCAGCAAGAGACCAGCATAGAGACCAGCATGGAGCCAACAAATAGATTGGGCCAGCAAGGGCCAGCATGGGCCAAATGGGCCAGCATGGGCCAGCAAGGGCCAGCAAGGGCCAGCAGGGCCAGCATAAATAAAGCAGTGGCAATATGGGCCAGCAGTGGCCAGCATGGGCCAGAGTGGCCAGCATGATAACAGCAAGGGCCAGCATTAACCAACATGGGCTAACATGCCAGCATAACCCAGCATGGGCCAACAAAGATGGGCCAGCAAGGATAACAAGCATGGGCCAACATGGGCCAACATAGGCCATGCAAGGGCAGCATGAATAAGCATGGGCCAGCACGGGCCAATGGGCAATAGCAAGGGCCAGCATGGGCCAGCATGGGCCCAGCAAGGGCCAGCATGGGCCAGCATGGAGCCAACAGCATGGAGCCAGCAGCAAGATTAACATGGGCCAGCAAGGGCCAGCATGGGCCAGCATGGGCCAGCATGGGCCAACACAGGCCAGCATGGGGCCAGCAAGGGCATGGACCAACAGTAGCCAGCATGGGCCAGCATGGGCAGCAAGAGACCAGCATGGAACATAATAGCATGGGCCAGCATGGGCCAGCATGGGCCAGCATGGGCCAGCAGTACAAACATAAGGCCAGCAAGGGCCAGCATGGGCCAACATGGGCCAGCAAGGGTCCAGCAGGGGCCAGCATAGGCCAGCATGGGCCAACATGGGCCAGCATGCGCCAGCATGGGCCAACATGAACCAGCATAGACTAACATGGGCCAGCATAGACCCAGCAAGAACCAGCAATAACCAGCATGGCGTTTCAGCATGGAATAGCATGTCGCCAGCAGCATGGGCCAGCATGTAGCCAACATGGGCCAGCAAGGGTCACCAGCATAAAGCTAGCATAATGCACAAGACAATAGCATACCAGCATGGAGCCAGCAAGGGCCAGCACAGGGCCAGCATGAGACCAACATGGAGCCAGCAACAGTTAAGCACAGCAGTAAGCCAGCATGGGCCAACGAGTGGCACAAAAATGGGCCAGCACAGTGGCAGCATGTGGGCCAGCAGTATCAGCGATGTAGATAAAGCAGGGCGCCAGCATTGGCCAACATAGACCGCCAACATGGGCCAGCATTAAATACAGCATGGGCCAGCATGGGCCAGCATGGGCCAGCATGGGCCAACATTTGGCAGCATAAATAACGATAAGGGCCAGCATGGGCCAGCAAGCAATGGGCCAATAAAGCATGGGCCAGCAGTGGCCAGCATGGGCCAGCAAGGGCCAGCATGAGGCCAGCATAGATGCCAGCACATGGCCAAAGCATGTAGGCCAGCATAGGCCAACATAAGGCCAGCAAGGGCCAGCATGGGCCAGCATGACCCAAGCATTGGCCAGCAAGAGACCAACATGAGACCAGCATTTACCAGCATTTAGACAAACATGGACCAGCAATTAAGCCAGCATGGAGCCAACATGGGCCAGCATGGGCCAGCAAGGGCCAGTTGTGGGGCCAGCATGGGCCAACATGGGCCAGCAAGGGCCAGCAGTGGCCAGCATGGGCCAGCAGTGGCCAACATGGGCCAGCAACATAGACCAGCATGGGCCAGCATGGGCCAGCATGGGCCAACATGGGCCAGCATGGGCCAGCAGGGCCAGCATGGGCCAACATGGGCCAGCATGGGCCAGCAAGGGCCAGCAAGGGCCAGCATGGGCCAACATGGGCCAGCAAGGGCCAGCAGTGGCCAGCATGGGCCAAGTGGCCAACATGGGCCAGCATGGGCCAGCAAAGGGCCAGCATGGGCCAGCATGGGCCAGCAGGGGCCAGCATGGTCCAGCGCCCATGTAGAACTGGTCCTGGCCCATTTTGGTCGCTGTACTGATTACATAATACTAAATCAGTTTATGATGATGATATGCACTGGTACAGAAACCAGGGTCTTAAATCGAGGTAACTATTAAACAAGTTTCCACTAGAAAATGTCAGAGAGCAGCTTCCATCCAGATCAATAAAAAAAAGAAGTTTACCAGCAAAGATAAAAGTAAGGGAGTGTCCCAGTCAAAGCCCAGGCTTCAATCTCATTTAAAACCCATTGGTGATATAAAGAGGCTCGGTTGCAATCTGATTGCTTCAATTTCCAATGGAAATTTTGACAAATATTGCCAAGTCATTACTGAGAGCAGATATGAAGTTAAGAGTTGTTTGAACAATGTAAAGCTTTATATTACGTTTTTTTTCACTCTAAAGCAGCTCTGCCAGTATTCTATGAGAAATGCACACGATGTATGATGGTGGAATTATTTCTGAAGTGATTTTTAACCTTTAATAGTTACATAATAAAATAAAATAGCCTAAAACATTGGTAACTGCAAAACGCCGGAGGAGAATGTATAAATGGTCAATAGAGGCTTGAAAAGTCTAATATAGATAATGATAATATATATAAGTCAAACAACCCAAAAAAAAACGAGTTATAGGGTAATACAATACATAAAGCTGATATGGGGCCAAACTAGCAGCAAACTAACTCAAAGGAAATCAGTCCCCTCTGGTTTTAGGGGTGGTCTATCGTCCAAATGTTATCATCGCTGGAAGAGGTTAAAAGGATTGATCTTGTGACTCAGAGTTGGGTGTTACAACAGGAGAGTCAGCTACTTCCTCACACACACATCGTCTCCCTGGGGTTCAGCTCCTTCGTCCCAATCTGCTTTCAATACTGGAGCAAAGTGACGCACTTCCTGGCCAGTCCCTAGACTTGGCCCAACCGCACGCCCAGAGTGCAAGAGAGAGGGAAAAAAGAGAAGGGACGGGGAGAGTGTGAGGCAGGGGAGTGAGAGCTATGGAAGTAATCAAAAACAGATGTTCAAACACATGTGATTCAGCATTTCAATCCTAAGCAGAGACTGGAGACTCTGTGGCTGGAGTTAAAGTCATTCCTCTTTCCTCAGGTGACGTCGAAGGGCCACAGCTGTGGAGACTAAAACTCAACCCCAGTCCATAGGTTTTTATCACATTTCCTGATTCAAATAGCGACACAAGCGGAATACTCAACACTATTACCTTAAATGTCAGAGACTTTCCAGCTTGGTCATCAGGGAGGCTGTTTCCCAGATATGATACAACACAAAGAAATCTGGCAGTCATAACTTTCTGTTAGTTCAGACCCACCAGGTCTGAGGGCAAACACAGGTTATCGAGTCTCCTTTACGTGACTGATGACGAATGACACAGCTGCCAATGCAGAGAACCGTCTAGAAAACTACACCTTAAGTATGCCGTTTCCACTACAAAGTTAAGTCTTTGGAAAAATACTAGTTTCTTACACTTAGTTGAAAAGTTCAACTAGCAAAATACCCCCATTTACACTACCCTTGAAAAATGGATCCATGTCGAGACTGGTCTGAGCTCTGATCAGTTAACCAGGCCGAGCTTCGGTTCTGCTTGACCGTTTACACATCCGCGTTATCTCCGTTCCTCGACTCCTGGCCTCCTAGTGACGATCTGAGGTATTACTGTCAGTATTGAAGGAGGAAATCAAAGCAGTTAGTGGTAAATGCACCAAAAGTTGTTTGCCAACCGCCATAAAACACAAGAAGAAGGCGAAGAAGGAGGAAATCAAGCAAATCAAAATGGCGGCGCCCGTCACATTCCAGAAAAGTTATGCTTGATTATTATTGCTGTACTTCGTGTTTGCGGAGGGTCGAATGCCCGAGCGTGGATGGTGGATTTACTTGATTGTTGTTTATAGTTGTTCTTCTGTTTTGTGTTGGTTGGCAAAAAACAGCTTCCGGAGCATTACGCGCCAACTACTGGAATGGAGTGTGAATCGGGATGTGCAGCCAGGCGGAGATGATGCTACTGTTCATGCACTCTTGTTATCAGAGAACCGAGCCAGGGAAAAGCCAAGCCGAGCCCACCTCTGGAACTGGTCTGCAGTTAGCTCAGTTCGGTTATGTCTGGCTCAGTTAAGATCAGTTTACTTTCCATTTACACACGATAAGTTATCTCAGTTACTGAGCTTGGACCGGTCTTGGCACGGTTTTTCAAGGGTAGTGTAAATGGGGTAAAAATGTAAGAAAACTGGGACAAAAATTGGAATTTCAGTTGGCAATCAGCCCGTGACTGAAACTGTGAGATTTTAAGCTTCTACAAACATCACTGTTTACAGACTATCTGGTTTTTAATTGTCATTACATTGTCATAAGTACAGAGCAACAAAATTAACTCTGCATTTAACCCATCCCTTTGAGGGAGCAGTGGGCTGCCATTGTGCGGCGCCCAGGGAGCAGTGTGGGGTTAAGGGGGTTGCTCAGGGACAAAGAGTGGCAGTCTGTGGGAGTGGGGCTTCGAACTCAGGACCTCAGGATTCCAAGCACAATACCCTGACCACTAGGCCACTACTCCACAAAGCAGGCGGATTACACTTCTGCAAACGCACACATCAAATGTTGCTTTGGTCTGGTCGTGAACCAGTTTTGCTGGTATGCTTCTGCACCATCGGTCTGGAATTTCTAGGGACGCCAAAGTGCAAGGGGGTGCCTATTCGAGAACTTCGCGAGAACTTCGGCAGAAGTTCTGGACGAGAACTTCGCCCGGCGGGAATGTTTATCTTGCAAAACAACAATGGCGTGTCTGTAAGATATCACGGTCACAGAGATGGATCTAGAGTTGCTAGACATCGAAGGGGAACAGGTTCTGTTAATGGAGTTGGCAAAAAGACCGATTAACCTTTCGTCATAGTTGTCCTTTGTAGTTGTTGCTCGGTTTTTAAAAATGGTACGCCCCGGCACCGAATCGAGAAGTGCGACCACACAGACAGCCGGAAAAGCATACCAAGTACCAATCACAGCTGCTTTTTGTCTGGGCACTTCCGTTTGAGGCCTGTGCAGGTTTGTGGCCATCCAACCCGTAGTCAGGATTTTTTTAAAGGTGTGCGACGACTGTTACAGAACCTCTGCACGGAAGGGCGTGGTCACACACAGAGACAGATTTGACTGTTGCAGAGGCTATGCGTAATAAATTCACCGCTAAAGGTGAATTTATTACGCATAAAGGTGGAACAGTTCACTAAATCCGCGGTTTGGTTAGGTTCACGTTTTCGGTGTCCCACGGTTTTCGGTTCGGTATATATGTTGATTGTTAGCCTGACATGTTGGTGCGTGGTACTGCTAGCATAAACAAAGCGTGTTGCACAAATGCTTGCACACTGTTGCACTTTTATCCACAACTTTCTTTCCGCCGTCATAATTAGGTCACTCTAAGTATTACAAAGTGGTCCCATTACAGCAGACCTATAAAGTGCTGCTGGTACGTCTTTAACTCCTGTTCTTTCCCATTAAGCCATACCCACACAATTCTCCCACAACAACTGATTTTTCTGCTACACCCGGCTACGCTGCTTGACGCTTCTTCTTCTTCTTGTTTAACTACTGGTGGTTGGTTTTGGTCGCAGTACCGCCACCTTCTGCTCTGGAGTGTAAACGCTACCGCCTATAAGGAAAAAAACTGGCGCATGAATTTCCGAGCATAACACCGCCTTGAATCCCGAACGAGACGAGTCCGGGCAAAGCGGTTGGGAGGTTTTTCTCGCCGTTCCATCCTACTAAGGACACATGATGGCAGCTCATAGGAACCCTGGGATACGAACCCAGGCTTCCTGTCTGCAGGACGGGTGACTTACCACTTAATAATAACAATAATACATTTCATTTCAAAGGCGCCTTTCTGGCGCCTTTTCTGGTCTTTCTATGTTTAAATGCCTACCTCCTTGAGTGAAAAAATATAACAAAGGATATATTTTATGAATATTTATGAGTGTTTATGTGTTACAAACATACATTTTTAAGGTAATTTAATAATGAGAACACATTTAGGCCAAATTGTTCAATTAGTCTACATTCTTTTTAAAGTTTCAAAAAAGAGGCTTTCACTTTAATCCTACACACAGACATCGTTGTTTACTATCAATAAAGCTAACCAGGATTAGCATGCTAATTAGTAATAAAAGATGCTCAGATTTTTATCAACTTTAATCAAACTTTTGCCTCTTTTTGCCTTTTCTTCACTTTCAAGTTTTCAGGAGGGATTGGAAAAGAAGACATTTTATAAACTTCTTACAGTTGAAGTTTATTTGTACAAAAACATGTACATCAACATGTTCTGGTGAGCTAATTTGGAGCATCCCCCCACACATTAAAAGAAAAGTAGATCACTTTCTATAAATAGTGTAAAGCATTTGATATCTGGAAATTGAAATCATGGGTTCAGCCTCCATTACCATAATCCAATCTGGGAGAAAAAACTGAAGTTGGGAGGGACTTTCTTCATTCCCACTTAGAAAAAAGAGCAAAGGTTAAAAATCAGAGGTAAAATCTCTAAGACTTTGACTCCTCAGCTGCTGTTTTTCTCTTTCATTATGAGCAGTGCTAGAGATGTTCACATTTTCTCCAACATCTTCATCATTTAATGTTACTGCAGAGCTGATTCAGCGCCGCTTTAATGCAAGCTCAAACTTATGCATTGACTAATCTAAATAAAATACTCAAATGAGTGGAAACTGTGAAACCTGGTTGTTAGACATGAATGCATTAAAACGTTTACGGTTTCACACTGAAAGCAGCCAATTTAAATTCCCAACCCTCAAGATGCAAGACTTTAGAAAAACGTTTTTCCATAGGTCGCTCTGTGTCTCATCTGCAAAACATCTTCCTATTCATGAAACTGAAAGGATTTGGAGAGCCGGAGCTCCTGCAGAGAATCGCCTCCTCCCACACAAAAACAACACAAACGGGTCGACGTCATCTTTGAAGCCAAAGCTGTTCTAACAGGGGTTCATTTTCAGCTACTCAAGACTTCAGGGTTACGGCATGAATATATAATCACATCATTTTACAGTATAAAGATTTTTTTTTTCATATATTAATTTTTTTAATTTTATTTTGGTTTTTTACAGAATCTATATTTTCACACTTTATTTTTTCATAATTTTCTTAGGCAGATTGAGTATTACGAATTGCACTCTTTTCAAATTGCCTTTTACAGATTAAATTCTCTGCACTTCAAGCATAATATGAATGCTCTCTTATGCCAATAAAAATGTTTTATACGGCATCTATGCAGACCAATAGTAAAGCATCTACAGATTAGCAAAAGATTGCAATTCATAACACTCAATAGGAAAAAAATATTAATTTGAAGAATAAAAATTTGAAAAAAATATTAACCGGCATCTGTAACTTGGAAAAAAAATCTAATTTACAAAACATGCTTTTCAAATACCCATTCACAAAATCTGCTTTGCTTGCAAAAATAATGGAGCAAATTTCCTTCCATACAGCTGTTGCAAGGTTGTATCTGTATCTGATGGACAGGCAGTCTTTTTCCTTATACCTGGAAGTAGAAAATAATCTCCTGCTATGATTGCCAGCTTCTTTAAATAAATGTTAGACCACGTAAGATTAAAAGGAAGTAAAACTCACTATAATATGCATGTTATTTTCCAGACAGAGCTACATTTAGGACTAATAAAGTTCCAGCTTTTGGCAAGATCCGATTCAGTTTCCCAAATTCTGTGACTTATGGAAACAATTTCTTATTTCTGTCAGTTTCAAGCAGGCAAAATGCAGACAAATCAAATATTTCTTCTGCCATAATTGTGACAGATTGATTTTAGTCCAGCTGAGCCTGTATGCTATGCAACGCATTTAGCTTAGAGACTTTAAATGGGAAAAAGCCCTTCATCTGAACTGGAATTAGGCCACTGATGCTGTGTTTTGCAGCATGTCATGAGAGCAGTTGTAGGGATCAATAGATTTGTTTGGACCTTTTACAGGATGACAACCAGCTGTAGATGTAGCCTCCAGGTGGTGCACCTTGTTGTGCATAGGAATCAGCAAGCAAATGTAGGCCAATCCCTGATTAAGACACGTCGCCGCTCCCATCCACTGTGCTGAATTAATGCCCATCACTTTCATTACCTGCGGTTCAACGACTTCCCTGACTCCCTTAAAAAAAATGCTGGAAAAGCCCAACAATGAGCTCCCTGAGCTCCTGGCTTCATTAAATCAGCCAAGCAGGAAAACAGCAAGAATGGCAGAAAGGTTCTCACCATCTTGAATACAGGAGGCAAGCAACAGGAGGCACTCAATGAAGACCACTTCAACATTTTTAAGATCCTGTTTCATGACCCGTTTGGTTTTATCTTCATGCTTAATAAGGTAATCTATATTTTGGGCCTTTATTGGCATTTTTACCTTATAAAACCCCCAACATCCCCTTTATCAGACTTTCATTTTTAGTCAGAGGCTTCTCCAGATCCACTGCAACACTGACAGCTACAGGTGATCCTTCCTGTCCACAGCCGTCACTATCTATAATGTATAAGGAATGTGATTTTGGAATAACATTATTACGGTACTACTATTTACCTATAAAACAAACATGCAAAAAATAAATAAATAAATGTATAAAAAAGTAATAATAAGAAACATGAATTGAAAAAAACTACACACACCTACAGTTATATACACCTATATATATGTTCAGATTTCTGTTTATTATTAACTGTAAGTATAAGCTTTGTGTTGTCAAATAATGGTATTTAAAACAAATCTTCTTTTCTGCTTTAATATACTTTTTTTTATTTGACATCTTTATATATCTCCTTAAGTAAAGTTATATTGGGTAAAGAAAAATCCTTTCAGTCTATTCCAGCCACCTCTGACTGCAGCATTTAAAATCTACCTGTGGAAAAAAAATTAAATAATAATTAAAAAAATGAAGAAAAGAAACAGGTGAGCCAACCAGCACACCAATAAAGATGATTCCAATGCCTATTAGAAAAAATCTAGACATATAAAAGGGTTTTTGAGGCCCTCATGGAAACCCTGCTAAACCATTTCCCAGAAACTCCTTTTTTAATGGGGAAGAATCAGAAATGTAAAAGTCTCTTTCACTAAAAACCCTTAAATCTCTCTTTCTGTCATCAAAGGCTCTACTGATCCTGACCAAACAAAAGTAGAACCAGAGAGAGCCGCCTCATTCACTACTTTCCAGCTATGGATGCTGAGTTTTATTTCCCTCCAGAGATTCGGCTGTTTTTTTATTTTAATTTCCAAGGAGGAAGATGCAAACAGTGCCAGAAACAATCTTCTTTGTGACTAAATGGTGAATGGCCTATACTTATATAGTCAGAGGACTTGACCAAAGCTCTTTACACTACATTCAGTCATTTTACACATACATTGTTAATTGTTAAATTGAAGTCAAACATGCAGACGCATTGTTCAAAACTAAAAAAAAAGACAAAAAAAAAACAGGTTTAACGTTACTGTTGAATAAAGTTCCCCACTCCACGCATGCAGCTGTAACCATCAATCCTCCCAGCAGTTGTTAAAGAGGCAAAGTCACGTTATTTGCCTTTACTATAAAAAGATCAATACGGAAGAGGATTAGGGCCACTGAAAAAAAAAAAAGTTAACTGATTTTAAATTTTATTTCAGCTTAACATAGGACAAAAGTCAGAATTCTGATTCTTTTTCTCAGAATTCTGAGAAAAAGTCAGAATTCTGAGGATAAAGTCAGAATTCTGACTTTTTTCTCAGAATTTCTGACTGAATTCTGACAATAAAAAGTCAGAATTTTGGAGAGGTAAACAGTCAGAATTCTGAGATTAAACTCAGAATTCTGAGAAAAAAGTCAGAATTCTGAGATTAAAGTCAGAATTCTGAGATTAAAGTCAGAATTCTGAGAAAAAAGTCAGAATTCT
>JAGKQL010000065.1:3761870-3790971 GCA_018398635.1 Cyprinodon brontotheroides | reverse complement strand
CCCTTGTCCAAAGTGGGGAATGACAGAAAAAGTTTGAGAACCACTGCTTTAAGTAGAAGATGAGCTAAATCACACCTAATCATTACCTTTGTTTATCTTCCTGGAAGAGTGTGACCTCTAATTAGCATGTTGGCCCAGAGAAAACAGCCGCCAGTTCCCAGAGTGGTGCCAGATTAAACAGAAACCCAAAGGTTAGCTCAGCAGTGCAATCGCCGCAGCAACAGCATGCAACACCCCATAGACACACGTCTGGCTTTGATGAGTTGGTTAAAGTGCTAGACGGAATGATTAAATTCATAAATTCAAACTAAGGAATAGATCTTTCCCAGACAAGAATATGAGGAATATAATCTCTTTAAAAGGATTAATTTTTTTCAGCTTTTTTTTTTATATTTTCATGCACTCTCTGTATTTAACCCATCCCCTTGGGGAGCAGAGGGCTGCCATTGTGTGTCGCACGGGGGGCAGTGTGAAGTTAAGGGTCTTGCTCAGACCTGAACCTTTCCTGCATTTCCTGTCAGCCTACTGTCCAAAAAACGAGCCACTAGTGCCACAAAGCTAAAAAATATAAAGAAAATTCCTGCTTTTTCAATTAAATGTTAGATGATCAATACGATCACTTAACTTACGAAGAATTTATTTATAAATAACTTAAGATGAAAACTTTACAACATGAGGTGTATCTACACAGATAATAGAAACAAGTTTAATTTTATAAATGCTGTCTGTACTAATGATAGAATAGCACCTAATAAACAGTAAAAACTTAGATTGATACGTTTTATTTCCAGCCATAAAATCTCTGATTGAAACATCTCCACATGATACTTTCTGTCAAACTATCACTAATAAAGCCACAAAGGTTGCAGGAACATATTGACTAATTAAAGGTTTATTTGGTCCTCTTAGAATCACGTTTAACTTTCTAAGCTCCAATCAAAAGAAACTGAATTTAACAACGAGAAGAAAAAAAAACAATAAAACCACCCCGTCATTTAGAGGCCTGCGTGCAGCAAAGCTCCACAATGAAAGGTCTGCCTTCACTTCCTCGCCTAGAAAACTCAGCAGGACTCATCCGTCTGCACTTTTAGAGCAGAGCAAGAAATCTTCATGATAAGCAAAGATGTTCAATCTAACAGCAAACCGGAGAATCTGTTTACTTCTCTTTAAAAGAAGGTGTAGAAGAAGAATGAAGTTTAGAACCAGGGAAAACAGAAGACGACGACCGCCGGGAGGAGCTTCCCCTGAAGCAGAAACGATGCTGACACCTATCCAACTGGAGCCCAGCCAGCACTACAGAGAATAAAGAAAGCTGTTGAATCTGGATCCGTATTCCAAAACAATGGCAAGAAGGAATCAAAGACACACGGCAACTCCAACTTTTGGAACGTCACGCCCAGTTTAAACGCGGCCTTGCAGAAGTACTCACACCCTTTGAAACTGCTCCCATTTTGCATCACGACTACAACCAAACACACTCACAGCAGCGCCAGACTTGTGAGTATGAAAGGAGAGACCTGGATTTAAAAAAAGACCAAGAACAGACTGGTGTGCAATGCTTTCTGCATTCAGCTTTAAAGGGGGAACACGCGTTTTTTACATTGGGTGCTTGATTTTACATTAATACATCATGTTCTACTCACCCATATATGTTTTTTGTGTCATTTGGGCTGTTCTAAAAAGATATTTACGTTAAGGTTGTATCCAGGTGGCGTCTTCCTTTTGGCAATGACTTGAAGGCACAAAAACCTTAGGGATGCGCGGTATAATGGAAGGCCCCTAGCCGATATCTCGACCTTAAAGGAGAAGTTGGTTTTACACTTTAAGCCCATTTTTCTGTTAGTGTCCAGGATGAAGTCGAAGTTTGACAATTGGCTCCTGTCTCTGCTTTTTGGCTCATGCAGAATCCTGGCTGCTTTAGAATGGCTAGCATAGAGCATATCCGATAATGTCTAAAAACAATAAACGTTCTTTTTAAAATAATACTTTCTACTCACCGTGTTAGATCAGCCTTGTTCAATGACGTTCCAAAAAAGTTTCGTGAAGAAAAACACAGTTTTCATATACGGTGTTTTATTTGCTTGCATTTTGTAATCCCGATTCTGTAGGAATAGTCAATATTCCGCTGCCACCGGAAACGGAAATGGAGCCTGTTTACACAGTTGTAGTCTTTTCGCTTCACTCTGTGTACTCCAACGTCGAGAATCAAGAATCCACCTTTCGTATTCCATTTTCAGAGTTTTTTAAAGTGTTTTTTTTTCTTTACGAAACTTTTTTGAACGTCATTGAACAGCGCTGACGACAAGAGGAGTAGCATATTTTAAAAAAGAACGTTTAAGGGTTGCCTTAAGGACATTATCGGACATGCTCTATGCTAAGCTATCTCAAAGCAGCCAGGTGGGATTCTAAATGAGCCAAAAAGCAGAGTATGGTGGAGCAAATTGTCAAACTCTTTTGGTGTCGTATCATTCTCGATTTCATCCTGACACCAAGCAGAAAATGGGCTTAAAGTGTAAAACCTAACTTCTCCTTTTAAATGAATACTGACATCGGCTACCCAATAAAAATTATAAAATGTATGCATCATATAGCTAGCATTGCAGTCTAAAAAAAAATATAAAAAATACTACTTCTTCTCTTCTCCTCAAAAACTTCTTTTTTTTACAGACTTAAAACTTCTAAAGGCGAGGAAAAAAATATTGATATTACCTTAAAATATCCCAATATCCTCATATGCTGATATATTGCCATTTGAAAACACCATATCAATCTCTTTTTACTACTGAAATATTGCTATATGTCATCGTTATGCTTTGGCTACGAAATCCCCCGAAAATTCACGATGAAATGTTGCCATATTTTTATATGTTGATATATTATCAAGTATTGTCGATCTATTTTACTAACAAAATCTCACAGAATTTGCAAAATATCTTACGAGAGTTTGTAACAGAGCGATGAAATTTCATGAGATTTTGAAAGTAAAATAGATCGATACCGGGTTTTTTTTTAAAAATCAATTTGATATCAGCATATGAAAATATATATTTGAGTATATTATTTTCAAAGTGTCAGAAATGGATAACAAAACTGCTATTTTCAATGACTACTTATTTTTGTCCAGCTTTAACATCCCGTATCAGCTATCGGTTATCGGCTACATGAGTTTTAAAATATATCGGCATATCGGAGGATGTCGGCGGCCAAAATCCCAATATCGTGCATCCCTAGCACAAACTAAACTGTTCATAATTTATTCTTTTATGGTACGCCACCATAGCACATAACATGTAGGCGAATCACTGTCTCCCAGACATCCACGGTTATATTTTTATATTTTTAAAAACAAAGCGGTGCATGTATGACATCATCCACGCGTCGCCTGGCTACCATTCATTCTTCCTGTCCGCTGAACTGCTGCTAGTTTTTTTTCCTCACATGCCTGAAAGATGTCTAGTGCTGCTACCTCAGATGATCTCGCTCTCGTAATAGAATAAAGGAAATAAAGCGAACGGATGACATCATACACGCAAAGCTTTGTTTTAAAAAAATATAAAAATATAACCGCGGATGTCTGGGGGCCAGTGATCACGCCTACATGTTATGAATGCTGGCAGTACCATAAATGATAAATTATGAACAGTTTAGTTTGTGCCTAAGAACTAATGATGTAATAACGCAAAATCAAGTGCCCAATGTAAAAATGGATGACGTACACAGTTAAGGCCGATTTATACTCAGAAACCAGGTCATCTGTTGTTAGCAGTGAGCATAAATATTGCCCCACGCCCTTCGCCCAGACACTAGCCCGAGCCCATAGGTGAGGAGGAGCACAGGAGGGCCTCTGATTGGTCAAATCTACATCAACTCTACACTATGTGTATTTCCTGTTTGGTACCTTACCGGCTTGTTTTGTTTTTTATGACCGCCATTGTGGAAAACAACTCATGAAGTTGGACCAGCTAGAGGATCCCCGCTCTTTTTCACTCTCATGTCCCTCCGTTGTCGGACTAACTTGCCCCCATTTCCTCGCCGCCTCAGTCGTATCTGATTGTTGTCTTGCGTTGTGTCTTGCGTTGTGGCGTGGAATAACATGGTGCAGACCACGCTTCAATATTGGGCATAAATCAAAAATATCTGTGACAAGCTCACTGCGACACACTACTGCGCGGAGGATAACCAACCTTTTACTCTGATACCACTACATAATCTATAAATAGAGATGATTAATGTAATATTCTTAAAGTCTTTGACAAACAAGAAAATATTTATGACCTTAGAAGAAACTTAATTCTCAAAAATCCTTCAGTAAATACAAAGATTAAACAACACAGTGTTTTAGTTTTTCTCTGGAAAAATCTCAACGACATAAAAGAAAACAATCAAAATTATACATTTTTTCTGCCTTTTTTATATAAATGTATAAGTGAGCTTAAAAAAATAGTGAGAAAAGGAAATCAAAGAGCGTGTGGGTGAACCGATTGTAAGCCGTTTCCTTTATTTTGGTAGATCAGTCAATATTTAGACGTGAAATCAGTCAATCTTATCTACGTCGGTAAAGGTCTGACAATCCTCAACTGTCAATGCTTTAAAGTCGAGAGCAGTTAAAAGGTTTTTTATTGTTTCATGGAGACTGATTTATTTTTTAAAAGATAAAACTGTAAATACTTAAAGTGTTTTGTGATCATATAACAAATGAAAGTTAAAATAAAAAAAAAAAAAACATTTTTAAAAAATCAGTACCTGTCAGTCAAATGTCAGGCTGATCACAGATTGGTAATCTGGTAATCTGTGATCAGCTAAAAACCTGCAATCGATAGAGTGCTAAAAGAAAGAAAAACAATCGCTATGAAAGGTACACTATGCAACCGGTGTTGATTTTCCAGCGAGGCTCCCCCCAGAGGGCGGAAAGTAAAAGTGCAGCTGTTCTCCTGGTTTCTCCGGTCAAGCCAGGCGCGGGTTGTTTTGAGCTTAGCAGACATGCAAACGCAACGAATCACCATGTCTACTGCGGTAACTAACTATTTTGTTCCAATTTTCGAGTTTGAAAATTTAGCATGTTTTCATACATTATTTGTGATGCATGTGTCTACATAACAAAGATTGTAGTTAGCCAAGGAGTTCTACAATTTATCCGGCCATAAATATAGCAAGACCGACTCCCAGCTTTTCACTGCGTGTATGCATGCCGTAAAACTAGACTTCTGAGCCTCGTTGGGTGCGGCTCGAGGGCTCCTGCAATTGCAAGTACGGTATTTCCCCACAGACCACCAGGGCGGCCGAGAAAACCTTTGTTCGACCTGAAATGACTCATTTAATCATCCAAAACGTTATGGAACACATTAATTAACTGAAAATGTTGCATAGCATGCCTTTAAAATGTAATGTGTAAATATGCTTTGATTTAGATGCTTTGTTATTTTCATGGTTAATAGTAGAGATGTTAATCTATTTATTTTATTTCTTATTAGAAATAAGATTTGTGTAAAAAAAAAACAGCACTTTAAAACGGTAGTTGAGCCTTTCTGACAACTTTAGGCTGTGTGAGTAAAACAAAATGTGGAGTTTATGGATCAGTCAGCTGGAGATAATTTGGTAGAAAACAGTTCCTCACAGTAAAACATGGCGGTGGAAGCATGATGCTGTGGGAAACACTATTCTACACTATTCTAAAAATGTTTTAACACTGAATGGAAACCTGTCCTCGACTACAAAAGAGAAGATGGGTGGAAGTTCTCCTCCCAGTGATTCACAGTAATCCCACGTTTCCTCTTTAGCTAAAAACAAACGTCACTTATGAGGTTTTCTTTATCCCAGATTGGAGAAGCGATTTCTGTATAACCATTCTAATTGACATGTTATTGTTTCAGGTTGAAGTAGTTCAATCCAACTGAAAAGAAATTGTACTGGTTTTAAAGTCTGGGAGCTCAGCATGTTTTGTACAATACAATCGGAAGCTGCTTAAAGAAAAGCTGCTGACTGTAAAGAAAAACCAGTCTGCTGTTTGGCTCTAAGCTCCAGCTGGCAAACAGAAGCTGCGTGTCTGACACAACCGCACGGACCTGATCTCCAACATGCGTGGGAAAACGGCGGTGTGTCAATCCCAACGGTGAAAATCCCAGATATTTTTTTTGTTTAACCTGCTTCCTTGCAGCCACCCACCTCCACGTCTCTTACGTAACATTGCTCTGCTGCAGAGGAGCTTTCAGCTCCTCGAGGAGGCTGAATGAAAACCTTCTTACAGGTTCTGTTTACTTTGCCTTTTGTCAGCATCTTTTCGGGTCGCTCTAACATATTTGCTGCAGAGAGAAGACTCTTAACCTTCTGTTAGCTGGAGGATAAAGTTCAACCCTAAAAAAATCTCTATATAAGTAGGAGAAGAATTAAAAATCTGCACAACATCTGAGGAGGAGGAGAGCAGTTCTTCCTGCATTCCTCCATCCATGAGCTTTGAGTAACGAGTGAGGCGTCTCCTGAGCATGCATGGCCTTTCCTGCACCGCTGAAAATTTTAAACAGTGAAAGAGTTTGCTGCGCAGCCAGCTGCAGATGGCTGCCATTAAGATGCTGCTGCCAAGCGTGGAAGTCTTTGATTTATAGGGGAGAAACACGTGCTCTGTTAGGAAGCAAAGAAATGTTCCCCAGGTCTGGATTTAGAAGTTCATTAATTCAATATTTCAAACAAATTATTGATTTTTTGTCATTGCTGAGACAAAAAAATAGGATTTTAAACTACCGGTAGTCGAAAACAGTCTGCAAAGAAAAATAGTAAAAATAATGTTCATTGTGTTCATTTCTTTGGGAAGAGTTACAGTCAGTAATAATTACAGCGATATACAGTCAGAAATGTAATATATTATACATAACTATGTTATTTATCATCATCTACGAAGCTCAGCCTCTAACCTTATTCATATTTGGCGTTTGCCTTAGAATTTCGTTATTTTATAATTACATCTGAGCAGAGCGGGTCCTCGCAGCCATGGAGGCAGACATCTTTGCTGCCGAGCTGCAAGGGAAGCCAACAAACTAGCGTTTGCGAGATAAGCAGACATTACCATTACTAGGGCTGAACGATTTTGGAAAATAATCTAATTGCAATTTATATTGCGATTTAATGCAATTTTTTCCCCCAGTTTAATTGATCATGTCTTTTTTTAAACATATACAAACAACAAATCAATCTGTTTCATCGCTGTGCAGATTAGGTGCTAAAAGACACGCTGTGTCCTAATTAATGATCGCGTTCTGCCTTCGATATATTTCAACCAAAATTGCAATTTAATTTTGACTTTTCTCTACATAACCACATGCAACAAAAATTGCCTCTAAATAAAGGCAATTGTAAACAAGGACTATTTAAATCAAGAACTTTTCATGTTTTTATTAATCAGAATATTATTCAAGAGAACAGCTTTTAACTGATTTAGACATCAGTCCTTGTTGAACATGAAGTCCAAAGTGCAACCAACAAACCAGTCTATGTATTAAACTGATTAACTGGTACTTAGTGCTATGTATGAATATATAAACTCTAAAACAAGTAATAAAATTAGATTATCTCACTGCTGCAACTGTCTTCCCTTCCATGTGGAGGCAAATCCACTTTAAACATTTTACTGACACCTAAAGAACGCGTCTGATTCACTAATTGTTACATAGCCAAAAATTGCAGACGCCCGTGATTTGGAAATTGCATTTTTTTCAATCGCCATTATATTGAAAATGCGACAATTGTTCAGCCCCTACCCATTACGCCAAAGTAACTACGGCAAGTTGAGAGAGATGAACCACCCTACACAGACTAATGAAATACTATCTGTAAAATTATCTTATGTAAACAAACCTCATCACTTGAGAAGGTAGGTGATGCGCGCATAGGTGGAAGACATTTTGTCCCGTGAACGCTTCGCTGTACTGTTGGGGAGAAGCGGTGGGGAAGATGTTCATGTTGCTGCGGTCTGCAGTCTGGACGCTAGATGTCGCTAAAAATTACACACTGTAGCTTTTAAATCCACATAATCATCTGAGAACTGATGAGGAAAATCTGTGAAATTCACTTAATTTTTATCTTTTTTGAGCAGCAGAAAAACACGTCTCTGCTTTTTATTTCATAAAAATCACCCATAGAGAATAAAAAATAGATACATTTTTTTTTTAGAATTTCAGGGAAACAACTAAAGGCCAATTTATGCTTCTGACGCATAGCCTCTGCATCCGTCCAATCTGTCTCTGCGTGCGACCACGCCCCCCCGAGCAAAGGTTCTGCAACCGTTGTCACACACCTTAGTAAAATCCTGACTACGCGTTGGGTTAGGGTTAGGGTCTGTGCGGTCATCCTTCTCGCCTTGGACAACTATGACATAAATGGACAACTACGATGAAAGGTTAATTGAGGAGGTTCGGAAGTACAACCAATTATACGATGCCTCAGACAAATTATACAAAGATGCCAAGGTCTCTGTGTCAACTTCTGGAGGGAGTTCAGCCATAAATGGTTCCTCTTCGATATCTAGCAACTCTAGATCCATCTCCTTGATCGTGATATTTTGTAGACGCGCTGTTGTTGTTTTGGAAGATAAACACTACCACCGGCGCCACCGAAGTTCTAGTGACCATCCGCCGAAGTTCTTGCGAGTTCTCGAATAGGCTCCCCCTTATGCTTTGGCGGGAAACTGCTGTGCGTCCCTAGAAAATCCAGACCGATGGTGCAGAAGCATACCAGCAAAACTGGTTCGCAACCAGACCTTAGCAAAGTTTGATGTGTGAGGTTGCAGAAGTCTAATCTGCCCTTTAGGCTTGTTCAAAATACATGATTAGAAGGGGCGGTCCCAGTTGTTTAGGTGTCAGAAATGAGGTAAGAAGTTTTACACCAGGGATCCTGGAGGTCAAACAGGGTTGGATTTGTTTTTTGGGCAGAAGCTGAAAAGCTCCAAGCGTTTCCCAGATTTTAAGGGTCTTGACGCAAGGCGGCTTCCTGTTCCGAGCTTTGTGTTCCAGCTCAGATTGACTAGTCAGCAGAAGTTTGGAGGAATGTAATATTACAGCTCCTTTATGATCCAGAAACAATATTTGATCTAAGTGTGGCCGACACCTAATTGGTAGGAGTTTGAAAATTTCATTTACCAAGAATTCTATTTTAGCTGCAGTAAGTGAAGCCAAAACACCTCCTAACCGAAATCATACACTGCAGGGATATAATGTCCACATAAAGCCTGTTTATTAGCTGCAGTTAGGCTTTCTGGGTTTGTCTCACTCACCATTTATTTCATAAAATACCTTCTGACAGAGACCCCATCCAGTTGGGTTTTTAAATGCTGTCATTTACAGCTTTTCAGGAGCGTCTACTAAAGACATTTAGGCCACTGATAAAATGCTAATTTTATATTTTATTAGATTATTTCAGTTTAGGATGTAGAGTTAGTCAAGGAAAAGGGATGCTTTTAAATCTCAGGATAAATAGAAAAAGAATAGAATTAAGTCCTATTAAGACAGATACTTTAGAAACTCTGAAATCTAAATATTTCCTGGACTTTTTCAGTGATTCTGAGATTAAAGTCAGAATTCTGAGAAAAATGCAGAATTATAAGATTAAAACTGAAACTAAATTAAAAGTCAGTTAACTTTTTTTTTTTTTTCAGTGGCCCTAATCCTCTTCCGTGAGGGGAGTGACAGTGATGACATAGTTCGCTGCGAGACCATCCTAATCTCGTGATGAAGCTTTCAAGGTTTCACCGCAGATCAGTCTGGCTACTTTCCATTAAAGAAAATTAACTGCGCTCACCAAACTTAACGTCCAATCAGCGTTTGGCTTTGAGGCGGTCGAGTTGACGGACAGTTGAGGTGAAATTGAGCGCCGACAGTTCAGCCCAAAGAACATGTATGCTTCCAGCCGATGAAAACTAGCGCATGCGTGTGGCTATCGAGGAGGTTTTGTATCGAATTACAGAGTATTTCTTCACTCGAAAGAAGAGCAAAAACACTGCTCGGGAGGCTTTCTCAGAGGAAAAGATGTTTTGCTCTTCTCCCGACTGGTTTCGGCAAGAGTTTGATCCCATCAATTGGCTTGCCTCCTCTTCGCATTAGTGCGCTCTGTTAGTACGTCATATGCTTCGTTGATCTGATTGGTTTATTTGGCCCCCGCCTATCACCAACATAGGCCAATCAGCTAACCAGTATTTTCGCCCTTCCCAAAAATTACTTTAACGAAGGTTTCCAGATGGATATATGCGGAGCAACCTATCTGGCGGAGTCATCAGGTTAGCTGGGCTGCGACAGTCAATCACAAAGAAAAAAGATGGTGGTCCAATCAGGAACTTGTCTAAAACTCAGGGAAGCGGGCTTCAGCTTGATTTGCGTTTCCATTTGGTCCTAGTGCTCGACGCACGTCTGTGTATTATGTTAGAATAACATTGTTTTTGGACAGTAAAACATGCAGAGGACAAAAAACAAATTTTGAACCCGCCCCCAACACAAATCATAAATCTATCATTTACTTTCATTTACAAATTCAGAAATGCATTTAACTCCATAACTGTTCAGCTTTTAAAACTACAGGTTGGAAAAAAATGTTTTCATAACTGAAAAATAATAAAAATATGTAGCCACTTCATTACTGTCAATTTAACGTCTGTGCCCCCCAGACTAAATGTTTTGAAACGATCTCATTCAGCTGCTTTTTAGTTTTTTCTTGAAGCAAACTGTGAATTTAAGGATCCCAGACAAACAGGGTGTTGCAGTGGGATCATGGATCAGCTTTGTTTGTTTCCTTCAAAGTTTAACACTATCTCTGTGTCTGGAAATCTTCATCTAAGCTGGTCTACTGGATCACAGTTATCAGCAGTCCTAAAAACAAAAAGGGTTAAATCAGCTGACAGAATCAGTAGTTTTTTATATGAGATAATAAATAAGATTAAAGTCAAATAAGACATTATATATGGACAGAAACTAATTAATAAGTTGGGATTAATTAGTCTCATAGGTTCAGTCCATGTGACTGAATTCTGTGATCAACAGAATCAGGCAACTGATGGAAAATAACTGAAAAAATGGGACTGAACCCAAAAAGCTGCGCTTTTCCATTAAATTCCCCACATTACGTTAACTTCCCGATTCCCAATCGAGCCATGTGTCCCAGCTCCAGGCGCTCAGAGCCGGTGTGAAGGACAATCCTGTCCCGCAGAGCAGACTGAGGCGCTCAACAGTTCAAACACACCGCCGCTCACGCGCGTTTTTTCTCTCTCTTACCGAAACCGGGGAGAATCCTTGATGCAGTCTTCAAAATCAACCGTCATCTTGGATTTGCTGAGGAATTTCCACGCGATTTAAAACACAGATTTCATATCCTGAGTGGGTAAAAAGATGCTAAGTATCCGAGGGGGAATGGTGCTGCTCCAACAGCAGCGGTTCACTGTGAGAGCAGCTCTGACTGCAGCTCCGCTCACTGCAGCAGGCATTCCCAGCCCCTAGTGGTGCGCGAGGGTACTGCAAGGGGTTTTTCTTGGAAATATTGGATTTCTTTGGTAATACAATAGAACTGGGATCTGTTTTGTACGGAGGGGGATTAGGGCCACTGGAAAAAAGTTAACTTATATTTAAATATTATTTCAGTTTAACATAGGGATATTTTCAGAATTCTGATTTAATCTCAAATAACATCACTTTAAAGCTACAGTGGACCAGGAGTTCAGGTCTCACTGTTCCTGCTGCTTGTTAATGGAGCCTTGTGAATGGACAAAATCATGACTCTCCAGCCTTCTGGTTCCAGTGATGCACCCTGTAATGTTTGGAGACAAGCAGCTCTGGGATCTTCTGCAGGACGCTGACAGCTTTAGACTCTTTGAGAAAGTTCACAAAACGTACAGCCAGTTCACGTACCCGCGTTCCGGGAGTGTTAATTGAACGCAGATGTTATTAAACAGAAGCCAAGACGCAGGCATAGTGAAGCCGGCAGACCAAACCAGCGCATTCAGCTCTCGCAAAGAACTCATGCTCTTCCTCAACGACTGGAAGTCCTCAGGACATTTTTTTCTTCGTTGTTTCTTTTCTTTGCACAGGTAAACAGTACATTTCTTCTTTCACGCTTTTGCATTATTGGCAGAGTACAGACGCTTGAATGCGCGACTTTCATCTGGTTTGGTAAAAGCCGCTCGTGAAGGCCTTGGAACGCCAAGAGATGTGCGCAGCACTTTCTTTCAGGAAATCCTATACACTACTCGTTTATGCTCTAAAACCCTTCTAACTGACTTCATTTCTGAAAATTCTGGATGCTACCCACTCACAGGACACTTGGAATACATTGGACGAAAGCAGTATGGAGGAATAATTGACATAATTTTTGTGGACTTTTATGGACCTTTCTGTCTCGCAACCACATAGACTTCCATTATTTGAATGTCAAAGAGACAGCAAAGAAGCCTCCCAGATCTCCAGATGCACTTGAGATATCAAAAAAGTACTCCAGAGTGTTGTTCAGCATGGGGTGAGTAGTCGCGAAGGCTAATCATGTTTTGGGTGTACTATTCTTTTAATATTTATGTTGTCTCAGAATCTCAAGTATTTATAATTACATAGGAGCGGTCTCACAGCCATGGAGGGGTGAGACACTTTGCGCCATGTTTGGCAGCGCGAGAGCTGAACAAATCTAGCTGCATTATGCAGAACGCCCATTATGCTCGAAAACGTAACCACGTAAAGTTGTTTAGGTCTAAGGGCTTGAAATTCATACCCTAAGCACAGACTAACAATGAAATACTATCTGTAAAATTATCTTATGTAAACAAAACCTCATCACTTGAGAGAAGGTAGGTGATGCGGACGCCGTGGAAGACATTTTTGTCCTCGTGAACGCCAGCCGCACTGTTGGGGGAAGAGTTATGGGGATAGTGTTCATGTTAAGCCGCGTCTGGGTAGCCTGGACTTTGTGGATGTCACTGAAAATTATACACTGTAGCTTTAATCTCAGAATAATTTAATTAATCTCATTAATTTATCCTGTCTTTCCAGAAATATATTTGTAAAAGTTTGAAATTGTAGCTTTAGAAAATTTAAATATTTTTCTGAGTTTAATCTCAGAATTCGTACTTTTCTCTCACAATTCTGGGTTCAATCTCAGATTATTTGGGATCTTAATGTAGATGGGCACCATGAAGGAAGAGATGTGGGAGCAGTCAGCTTCACTGTTAGACCTGTTTTTACTGGAGCATAAAACTGAAACACATTGGTGATAAAATTACATGAAGTCAGGTGACTTTTTACATTGCTTTAGCGGTCCTGGTGACTTCTTTCTATTAAAGGGAACACCAGTTTTTTTACATTGGGCCCCTTGATTTTACATTATTTCATCATGTTCTACTCACCCATATGAGTTTTCTGTCATTTCGAGCTGTTCTGAAAATATTCGGTTTTGTTATCCAAGTAACGCTCTTCCTATGGGCAACGAGGTTGAAGGTACAAAACTAAACTGCTCATAATTTATTATTTATTATTACGCCAGCATTCATAACATGTAGGCCAATCACTGTCCCCAGACATCCACGGTTATATTTTTTATATTTATATATTTTTTAAAAAAGCGGCGTTTCCTTTTAAAGTAAAATTAAGAACGCGTAATTAAGTCCAGCACTTACAAATAAAGGAGGACAAAAAAACGTATTAAATTATTGAATACATACAATAATATTACTATTAAAATACAATTTTAAGTTACACAATCATGTTTGTCAAATAAGAACATTGTATATGGAATTACCGGTATATGTAATTTACTGAGTTAAAAGCATATCAGCCTTTTTTTCTTTGAGTACTTCACTTTGACTTTACTTTTTTTTATATTTAAAAAAAAAATGCAATATTTTTATAGCGCTGGTTCACAACATGTCATCTCAAGGCCCTTTACAGAAACAAATTAACCAGATTGGTTCAGAATTTTCTATCTAAGGAAAACCAGCTGACAGTATCGACTCATAGACTCTTTAGCATTCCCTCTCACAAAGCATGCTGTATCCAATTTTCCCAACCAAAATAAATGTATAATGGGAATAATAATAAACCAGTAATTATATTAATTGAGTAAATGAGAGATGGTCATTTAAAACTAGAGACGCATTTGCAAGATTTATGCAAGGATGGAGCTTTTAGGAGTCAAAAAGAAGGGAAGGGAAAAGGTATTTTGTACAAACTTTTAGGGCTTTAATATGTTCTGAAGCAGGTTTTAAAACAACACAGTAATGTCCGCTAAACTCTGAAGCTAAACAAAGGGGCAAGTGTTTCATGTAATTTAAATCGCTGCAGTTTAGTAAAGAATATATTATGTTAATATTTTCAAAAGGCTTTAGGGAATCTAGTTATACCTTAAAATAAAAGTAATTAACAGATGCAAGTAACTACAGAAAAAAAATTGAAATTGCACACATTTCCAGCTAAAACTGAAATTTCGACAGCACTCCGAAAGCTACATTGTAGAAAGACGTAAAACTTATTTGAATTGTTGCAATGAATTTTTTTCTTTTTATAAGTTCAAATATTTCAGACAGTAAAAACATATTTACGTGTTTGTGTAGTTATATAATATCTTTATATCTTATAGCATTTTTGCTGATATAAATCCTGCCTTACAAGTGGAGACATCAGGCACTGGCTTCAGGTCAAAGAGCACGTTTTCCTCGCTCTGTACTTTCCCCTGCAGATGTTTAGCGATGCTACAGTAAATGAATTTTCCCTGAATGACTTTCCTTCTTTGACAGGAAACAGGAAAACCAGGAGGAAGAGCAGCAACTGATGAGTTTTCACTGGCGTCATTTTTCCTTCCTGTCTCTGCTTCCAGGTCATGAATAGAAATGATTTCATTGTCTTTCTGTCACATTTATCATGAACAATGTCTTCCATTTTGGAAAACTCGAATTCTGATGAATAACAAGACTTTTTATAATAAACATGAGTTTTATTCAGACAAAAATTTTCATAAAAAATAAAAATGCACTTTAATTATTTACTTTTAGATCTTTTAGAGAAACAACTTTCTGTGTTATCCATTGGTGCTTGGAATTGCATTTAAATGTTTGCAATAATCCCAGATTATTAAAATCATTCTTTGTAATCAAGTGTAGTTTTGTATGTCCAAGCAGTTGCAATATGGTGCCAATTTTCTCAAATTATGCATATGTTAAATGTCAGGTTGTTTTTCGATTTCAATGACCTATTAGTATTTCTTTAAAATAAAGAATAGTTGGATTTCTTTTCAATAAAACCTTTGTAAGATCAATATACTGTAAGTCTCCTAATACAGATATTCAAATCTCCTCCTTCCTGAGGCTCAGCTCTTCTTATAAATCTGAGATCAAAGCCCTCTCTGCCTCTTTATAAATATGCTGAATCTGCAGTCGGCTGATGCAAAAGTTCCAGCTGCAGCAGAAAACTTACCGGCATACTCAGTAGTATGCGTTTAACAGACGCTGTTATGGATTTTATTACAGTCAGAAAAGATTTCATTATATAAAACATATGATGATGAAATTGAGATGAAGTTTTAACAGAAAGCTTGAGTTACAATGGCCACATCTGAAGCTAAAGAAATATAAATATATATATACTGTATATATATATATATATATATATATATATATATATATATATATATATATATATAGTAGGAGGAATACTTGACCAACACATTTCAGAGTTTCTTTTAATTTTTGATCAAATGTGCAACAGGATAAACACTTTTTTTGAACAATAAAACAGCATTGCCTTTGGACATACTTTTCTTTTGTGTTATAAATTCCCCCCTGTCTGAGACAATGAACTGGATTTTTATGCTATAATAGATAACATTATAATAGACATTTGGATATATGATCTAATATGATCTGCAGACTATTGGCTGCGATGCTCAGCTTCTCCTTAATCTGACCCTGCAAATAGTGGAGCAAAGCTGCATCCAGTGTTTAGTTAAAAAGATTTGGTGCCCAACTACGGAGATAATTTTGTTCCATTATTGTTGTAAGTAAAGAACAGTGAGAAGAATGCAATCTAAAAATGAAACTTTCAAAAGTATTTTAATAAAACAAAAGTTTGAAGAGTAACTTTAATGTATTTCTTTTCAAATTTTATTTATTTTCCATTTTTATTTGTCAAATAAAATGATACTTTTCAAATTTTCAAAAGTTTTTTTTTCCACTTCTGTCTTTAAGATCAAGCTTTACAAATTGTTTTATTTTTCCAAACGCCTTCTGGCGACATGCATTCTCTTTACTTAAAACCAGAGATGGGAAGTGACGAAGTACAAATACTTCTTTACTGTACTCAAGCAGAGATTTTTCTTGATATTTTTACTTTACTTTACTTCACTTATTTTTATGGCTTACTTTTTTTACTTACTCCCTTACATTTTACAACAAATATCTGTACTTTCTACTCCTTACATTTTAAAATGACTTGACTCGTTACTTTTAGTTTTGAATCATTTCAATGGAGTTACCGTTATTATTTTTCACGTTATCAATACCAAATTCAATCTAATTGATGGGAATCTATCGTTGCATTTGACGCATTCACTACAAGATGAATCACACAGATTCGGGCGATATTCATTCAAGGCAAATCATTGCAGCTTGGTGGCGGTGGCGTTAGCATAGTAGTATGGAGGATGAGATGATTGAAAATGAACACAACGGAGATCTAGTCCTATTGGCAGACATCCATTTAAAATGTAGGCACACGGCATGAAAAAAGTGGTTTCTACTTTTTACTTTTATACTTTAAGTAAAATTTACAAGCCTGTACTTTGTTACTTTTTACTTGAGTAAAGAAGTTTAATCAGTACTTCCACTTTTTACCAGAGTATTTTTAACACAAGTATCTGTACTTTTCTCAAGTACGGAAAGTGAGTACTTTTGCCATCTCTGCTTAAAACCCAATACAAATGCTGCTTTTTTATGCACCAGTAAAGATCCTGTTGCTAACATCCATGCAGACCAAGAGAAAAGCTTCTTCGCTCCTCAATGAATGAAAGTTTTAAAACTGCATCTGAAAAGGAGAAGTTTCAACTTTGAAAAGAGAAGAAAAGAAGAAATTGTAACAAGCTTGGTTCTGTTGTTTTTCTCTAAGTTTTCAGTTTCAAGTTCATCCAGGTTTTTCCTTGTTTTCTAGCTTTATTGGTGTGTTCTGGATTCATTTAAGTTTCTTAGTTTTTTCTTTGCTCTGTCCTCTGTTGCCCCCTTGTGTTTTCTTTTCCCTTGGCTTCCTCATCAGCTCTACTCACACCTGCTCCCAATCAGCTCGTTAGTCCTTCCTTTGTTCAGTCAGCCATAAATACACTCCCTCTGCAGTCCCTCTTTGCTGGTTCCTCGTCTTACTTCATCCTACCCTGGCTCCTCAGGATTGTTTCCCCTGATGTCTCCATGGTCCTGGTTTGTGTTTAATCTGATGTTGTTTTTTTGGATTCCTGTTTTGATTTACATTTTTAAGTTGGATTTTTTTTGGATTACTGTTTGGCTGCCTGTCATCATTGATTAAACCTTCAAAGATCTCACCCCTGCCTCTCAGTTTCTGCTTTTGGGTCCTCACAAAAACTTTAAAACCAAATCCTGACAGAAATTGAAAAAAAAAAAAAAACCTGTAAAAATGAAATATCCATAAAATAAAATCTAAAAATAACAAAATTAAATAAGATTCTAAGAAAACAGCAAGTTATTCTCAGCATCAGTCTTTTTTATAAAACATTAAAAAAATTTGAATGTCTGTTTAGTCTTTTTTTTTTCAATTTAAACAGTTTTTTTTTTACATTTTCATTTAAAAACACAATAATGAAACAGATTCACTCCATAGACCTCTTGCTTAAATCTACATTGTTTAACCTGTTTTTAATGCATTTATATCTGTGTTTTTTTTTTTTATAAATTAGTTTTATAAAGCACCTCTGTCACCATCATTGTGGCCTTAAAATGGACTATAAATACAAATGACTCATTGATTCAGTAACACTGTTTTCACACTGTAATAGCTACAGTACTGATAATACCTGCTGCTCATCTACCTTAGTTCACCTTGATAATACTTGAATAATACAGCCTCTATGTTCAGCTGACAATTAAGAAGATCCAGCTATCTAAGATCTAGCTATCTAAGATCTAGCTATCTAAGAGCGTACATGATGCTGTTGGAGTCCATATCCTTCTATTTCTGAGACCATCACTATCTCAGATGCACAGAGAAGAGAAAGCCTTTGAATCGCACACATGCTTCCCCCAGAACCCCGCCTCCTATAAAATCCCAAGCACTACTGCAACACTGAATCACAGAGAAAAGCATATAGCTCTCTTGGATGGTGACCTACTTTCGCTACCTTCTTTAGTCTAACTGGAGAAAGCTGCAAGTCGAACTGCTGGATTTGCAGCATGTAATTTTATCCCTTTTGACTGCAGGTGCAAGACAGAACAAGTCAGAAATTAAGCTGGAGCAAAAGGCAGATAGTATGTATTATGCATGCACCCCCCACCCCCACCAGCTTTGAAACAACATTTCTAAAATAGACTTAAAAATTAATGTTGATCTCTCACCATGCTGCTTCTAACAGCTTTTGTTTGATAATGCTTAGACAGAGTAACCAAAAGGACATGAAAAGAAAAATCATCTTCAAATGTTTTGTTTAAAATCACATAAAAAGCCTTATCTCATGTTTGTAGCATACAGTAAATATAAAAAATGAAGACATTTTTTAATGTAAAACAAATGTTACATCCTCAAATCCAACTTGCATTGTTAGGACCTGGATTTGGAAGGAATGTCACACTCAGCCTCATTATGTTCCAGCTGCAGAGCAGATTTGTTGCCAACTACTGTAAGCAATATGAGAGTTTAAGAGTATTGCTATGAATTTCAAATATTTAGACATTACAGTGTGAGTGCACTTATTTTGGTGAAATACAAACCAAATCAACACATCGCAGATGAACAGATTATATTATTCCCTGTAAAATAACCATGGCCGCCCTGAAGGCCGCCAAAAGAATAAAATAAAAAATAAAAGGAAAATAAGGTTCAAAATAAAATAACTAAACTTTAAAAAAAATTAAGAAATAAAAAAACAATAAAACAATCTTTTATTATGTCAAAGCCTTAAGAAGATGTGGGTTTACATAAGTTATTAACTTTTACCCACCTCTGATTAGATAAAGACCTGCCTCCCATTCTAAAAGTAGAATGGGAGGCAGATCTTTTAGTTATCTCTCCTGTGGAACCAACTATCAGTTTTAGTCTGTGAGGCAGACACCCTGTCTACACCTCCAGAAGTAAATACAAGTGAAAGTGATCTTTTAATGCAGTTTGAAAAGATTTTAACTCGTAAAACTCTATCTAAAAAAGGGAACTTTAAAAAATAGCATTTAAAATATATATTTTTTGGGAAAAAATATAAAATTTGATTAAACATCAGGCTTAAAAAAGTTTCTGGGTGTCATTTATTTTCATTTAAATTCACATTCAATTAACATGTTTCTTATTTGCAACAACAATAAATAAAAACAAAAAAAACCCATATTATTGACAGAAATAAATGGGCTCCAAGATCAAATTTTGCTTTGGACCCCAAAGAGGTTTTACCCAGTGTTCTGTCTGATGAGCATACCAAAAGTCAATACCCATTGATCCCTTTAGTTTTGTACGAAAATAAACTTTAAACTACCTTAACGGGCCTGTATCCCTTTAATCATGCACAAAAAAACTATTTAATTACTTACTTTTTATATTTTTTTGAAGCGTATGGCTTCTTCCCACCTTGAATTACTTTTTTTGTACATGATTAAGGGATACACGTCCGTTGAGGTATATTTTTCATACAAAACTATAGAGATAAGCGCAAATCTGATGTCTTAAGTGAGGCATATTGACTATGTGCATGCTGGTCTCATGGGGTATGCTCATCTGTTAGAAATATTTTATTTATACTCCATTTGTGTTTCATGGGTTGTGTTCTAATGAACTACTATGATGTATAATGTGTGATTCATCTTTTATTAACTCTTGCTTAGGATCGCTCCAGATAAAGGTCATGCAAAGGACGGGTTGTAAAAGAGCCCTGAATATCCTCTCTATCACATGTTTCGCTCTAAACATGTGTTCTTGGAAACAATTCAATTGTAAAACAACCACAAGCTTTTGTTTTCTAACATATGTGCTGAGGTTTAAAGTAAGATCCCTTTGTTTCCCTTCCCCTTAGTGAAACCTCAGCTTGTGTACTTAGGGACATCCCCTTTCTTTAATAAATAGCGAGAAGAAAGCTGAAGACTGTAGAGTGGGGTGGAGGATTGTAAATTCTGCAGTCTCTACCTATTCTCCTCACTCGCCAGTAACTAAATTAATTGTCTCTCTGTAAAGCCTTCTTTCTTTTCCCCTGTATGTATGTATATGATGTTTCCAGGCCCCGTCCACACGGTCATCAAACCCGGCCTAAACGCGACAAATTTTTCACCAAACCAGCCTTCTCATCCACACGAAGCCGGCGCTTCGGGGTCTGTAAACAATCTTTTTTTTATTCAGCCTTCAGAGTGGGAAGATTTTGAAACGCCGCTGCTTCCATCTTTTAAGCTCTAACCGCATTTTTATTTTTACTACATGCGCCATAGCGTCGCTTCTCAAACACGCATGCGCCGACACAGTATCACAACAATGGCGCCGCACTGTGTTGAATGGTTGCTGCTAATGCTACTCACCCTGCTGTCGGGCTTACAACAGAATCTTCTTCTTCTGGAATATCTCCAGGAAGAACAGAGCAATATCGACCCACATATAGTTCAGCACCTGAATTTGATTGAACCACGAAAATGGACCAAGAGGGCCATTTTCCTCGTTTGGTTGTTGTATATAAATATTACTGCGCATGCCCAACATTTCGTTGCATGTTTTCGCCTATTTTTGCTTTGGCACCACAGCCGCCACTTACAGGCCTGGCATACATTTTGCAGCTGCTTTCATGCATTCGTGTGGATCTATCACATTTATTTTACGCCTCGCCTTTACGCACAAACGCTCTGGAAAATATTAGCGCTTTCGCGGTTCGCTTTGGACTTGGTGTGGACGGGCCTTAGGTGCTTAGAGCTGACATCATCTAACAGTAATAGTAATCTTTTTTAATTTTTTTGTGGCAGCAGTGACCCTTTGAATCCATAAAAACAAACAGGGATCATCTTTACACTTCTTTAAATTCCTCTGGTCTTGCTTGGGGGTGGGATTCACTTAAAATAGGAAAACATACACCAAACGTATAAATAATGAACGAAGCAGCCTTTTAAGCCGGGAGAACTTCATTAACCACTAAAAGAGCGTGACAACCCAATGCGACATCTCTCTTATTACTTATTTAAATAAGTTATATTCTGCATACTGGGTCACATCCTGAAGGCAGTTGACACATGACCTTTTCTGAGTCTGAGACTGACATCACCCAAAGCTGTTTGCACTCAATGTAAGGTCACTGCTGACTTATTTAACAGTCCTGCCTATGTAGATTAGCAAGAGAAGCTGCTGTTTAAAACCAGTGTCTCTCAGCATCACTTTTAGACGTTAATACCATTAAAAAACATCCATATCCTCAGCCATATACAATAACTTTTGTCTTTTGAGCAGAAAGGCAAAGGCTCTAGAACTGGACCATGAATTTATGCTGTCACCTTTGACAGGATTTTCTCCCCGCCGTAAATGCTAAATAATTCTGACATCTTAACCTTGTGCCTATGTGGCAGAATGTCATAAGCTATAGCTGTATATGTTATTCTTACATAGGAAAAGCTCAAAATATTTTCCTTTCAGCTCTATGAGCGTCAGCGCGTTCAAAGTGCTCCCGATCATCTCCTCTGACATCTCCCCTCCTTTTTCTGTGAGCATCAGTATCTCAGTAAAGTATCCTTCAACATTTATAAACCTCAACTTAAATCATACTCGCTGTCTGAACACGATTCACGTCAAGGAGAGTACTTGCAGAGATCATTTTAGGGAAATGAGAAATCACTCATTTCTCTGGGGAATATGAAGCACCGGCACATGCAAGCGGAGAGGTTTGCTGTCAAGCTGAGGGTATGAGTTGAGTGCTCTCTCTGCTGAGTTAGGCTGGATTAATGTCCGGTTGCATCAAGACTGAATGTGGGTAACTGGAAATGAAGACAAGCTCCAGGAAATAGCAGGATTACTTATTCCGCAGATGAATCTCAAATTCTTTGCTTTTACTTTTCTTCTACTTTATTGTTTAATTCATGTAAAGCACTTTCAATTGTCTTCGTACTGAATTGATCAAAAATATAATTAAACTTAGGAAAACTTTATAGTCGTCTTGAGAGAGAGAAGTAACTAAGGTACAAATACTTTGTTACTGTACTTAAGTAGATTTTTTCTGATATTTTTACTTTACTTTTACTACTTATTTTTTATGGCTTACTTTTTACTTCTTTCTACTCCTTACATTTTACACAAATATCTGTATTCTTTTCTACTTCCTTAAATTTTAAAAAATTGTCTCAAGCTATTTTAGTTTTGAATCATTTCAATGGAGTTACCAAGTATTATTTTTCACATCATCAATACCAAATTCAATCTAATTGATGGGAATCTACGCTACATTTGATCTAATTCACTACAAGATGAATCGACAGATTCGGGCGGTATTCATTCACGGCAAATCATTGCAGCTCGGGTGGCGGTGGCTGCTAGCATAGTAGCATGGACGAATTTGTGATGATTGAAAATGAACACAACGGAGATCTAGTCCTATTGGCAGGCATCCATTTAAAAATGTAGGCAACGGCATGAAAAAAGTGGTTTCTACTTTTACTTTTATACTTTAAGTAAATTTACAAGCCTGTACTTTGTTACTTTTACTTGAGTAAAGAAGTTTAATCAGTACTTCCACTTTTACCAGAGTATTTTTAACACAAGTATCTGTACTTTTACCTCAAGTACGGAAAGTGAGTACTTTTGCCATCTCTGTCGCCTTGTATAGACGGGTACAAAATGCAGTAGAACATTGAGTTGTGTTCTATTTAAAGGGATTCCATCATCTTTGCACTACCAATGTGGCAAAAAATCTGCCACATTGGTAGTGCAAAGATGATGCTTTCAAGTGCAATGCAGAGTCCAGTTTACAGTTTAAACAGTTTAACGGTCTTTTGGCAGTGGAAAAGAAGGTGTTAGAGAACCTGCCAGTCCTTCAGCGAATGCTATGAAGCGTCTTCCCAGAGGGCAGCAGGGAGAACAGCCCATGGTGAGGGTGTGAGGGGTCACTGATGATGTCACAGGCTTGGGACACGCAGCGCTGGGATGAAATGTCTTTTATGTAGGGAAGCGGAGCCCCGATAATCCTCTCTGCTGTTCTCATGGCTCTTCTCATGTTCTTCAAGTCTGAGGTGCTGCAGCCTCCACACCACACAAACTTGCCTTCCTTGTAAAGACAGTGAATTTTGAACTTAGGGATGCAGCCAACAATTTTTTAGCTAATCGATTCAGCTAATTGACTATTATTTAGACTATAAAACCAATAACTGCATAGCAAAAGTTTTCTTATTAGAGCATCAGGAAAACTAATTCCACCTTTCTGCTGGAATACTGGACTGATTTAAATCCTTCTTGAAGGACATGGCCTTTTTTTGTGTCAGTAGGTAACTTTACATCAGTGACTGTAGAAATGATGTGTGGAGTTCCCCAAGGATCCATCTTAGGGCCTGTTTATTCAATATCTAAATACTTCCCCTAAATAAGATTTTAATAGACAACATCATAAGCTACTATACCTATGTAGACAATACACAGCTGTACACTATGATGTCACCAAATGACTATGAACCCATTCCTCTAGGAAAATGCATAAAAGAAATCAATGAATAGATGGGACAGAGTTTCCCTGAAAACTTTGAGTTTTTACTAAACCTGCTTTTTGAAATGTACCCTGGTTTGTAACATTCCTGCTATCCAACATGCACACAGCTTTGACAAACTTGTTCAATGCATAGTGCAATGTTTTTTTGTTTTTTTTATAGTTTTTTTGGCTGAATTCAAGTAGACAAAGCCAAAACGGAAACACGGGTCAATCAGCACATTCTCAGAATAAGTTTAAATATTTAGCACATCGAAAAAAAGTATATTAATATATCTCAAAATATTTTTTTAATTTTGATTTAGAATTAAATAAAAATAAAATAAAAAAACTTTATGTCTTAATGAGGGTCAATGGGTGGGGCGGCGCCCTAGCGCCCTCTATAGGCCCGCCGCCACTGTCTCAGATAAGGTGCCTGCACCACTTAGATGTGAGAAACCAAAGGAGATCTTGCAGTTTGTGTTACTGTATATCTAAAGCCTTCAGCACTAATTGTGAAAGAAGATTTAGTTTAATGAATCGTATTAAAAAAGCATCCAAAAAGCTCTTAAAGTCACAAATTTGGACCATTGGAGAAGGAAAGAAGTGAGAAATAGATCAAATGTAAGTAAAGATATTCTAGTGACGTTTAATCTTTTTATATTTATCCATATTTTTATCTTAAGTGTATATATTAGTATATTTTTTGCATGCCTTATACCCTAGTGTTTTTAGAGATTTTTATAATTTTATTTACTATTTCATATATGTTTCATGTTGCACGACTGTACCACAAAAATTTCCTAGTTGTGAACCTCTTCACTAACAATGGCAATAAACCCGATTCTGATTCTGATTCTAATCATTTTTACCTTCCTCTGGCCAAAGTAGGACTCTTACATACTTCACATCTCATGACCAAAAAGTTGTTTTTATATCAATTTATTTAAGTGGGTAAAATCAAATACTTTAAAAGTAAACTAATAAAATTTGCTGCTGTAATCTCTTAATAATGATCCCAACATCTGATGTTGCTCACAGTGGTCCTCAGTGAACTTAGGGGGCTTGTGTTTATGTCCAGACAGACTTGAAATATTAGAAGGAACACGACTTCTGAGAGTTTTCTGTAACATGTTGCAAAGGCCTCTGAGGGGTTCTGCTCTATGCAGCATTTTTATCCAGGATGTTTTATCAGTTCTGCTTAGTTGGCAAAAGAAGGTAAATAGTCGTCCTCTTTTTCTGCAAAATTGTTTTAAGGGAAAGTAAAGTAGGGCAGGAATTGCTGCAGGCTTGCTGAGTTCCCATCTCCTCAAACACAACAAATTTACACACAAGCCAATCATGTGAACATGAATAGAGCCTTAATGACTTCACTTTATTAACGTCACACAGTCAGAATCAAGCTTTACTGCGGTTTTTAAATACATTTTTGCCCCACAACATTTATTTTATCGATCACAGAAAGTTCTCCAAATCCAATTCATTTATTCATCGCATGATGCTTCGAGGACTTCAAAGGTCAGATTTAAGATCAGAGGAGATGTGAGGGTGTCTCGGCGAGATTATGGGAAAACACAGAGGCTGACGTTGCTAGGCAACGAGACGAAGGAAGATCACAATAGTTTCTTCATATTAGAGTCTGATGACTCTCAACAACCCCAGGAATCTGATATCTAGAGGCCTTGCTGGCTTTTTTACTGAACCTCAGTACTAATGACAAACTGAACATCCCGGTGCTTTTGGGAGTAATGGAGACTATTATCTTCCAGGGGTGTAAATAATAATCACTTTGTATCGACCCATCCATCCAGCAGCTGACGATCTGATGCATCGACACGTCCGCAAGAGTAGTGACCCATGTTTTTTTTCCCTCCGGTCTATTTTTATCTATTTTTTTTTTTATTTGAATTAGGACAATGCACATTCATCAACATGTCAGCATTAAACATCATTGTAAATATGCCAGAATTAGCACAACAGCTAATTTGCATCCGCTGTCCTAAGGCAGGTAAAAACAGTGAACATTAAACAAGACGCTACAGGAGAGAACAGAGTGAACACAAACAGATAAGATGCCAATAACATAAAATCACAATAAAATGAGGTTAACAGGCCCATGGAAACAGATCAATTTACCTGTGAAGACATGTCTGGTTAGTTTTCAACCAATGTTTCAAGGAGAATTTAAAACGTATGAAGGTCCCACAGCCCCTAACATGAGCTGGCAGTGTGTTCCATAACTGTGAGCCTCTGATGGATGCAACCATTTGGCCAAATTTGGTCCTACGCATAATTCTGACTCCCGTGCTGCAGTGGCGCTAAACCTATCCAAGGCAATGGCGTTCTTCATATGTACAGGCATACGTCCCTATTGCGTTGTGGAGAACAAAGGCTTCCGATACCTGCTCGTCACTCTGGAGCAGAGATATTGCATTGCACTCATTGCACTGATTTTGTGCAGTATTTTTTTGATGCAAGGCCTTTCAGAATCTATAACACAGGGGCATTATTATTTTTCAGTAAATGAGGTTGTAATATGCCTAAGTGGAGTACAACTTTTCTACTTCTGTTATTTGCTGTTGTTTCTCAAATAAAATGCATAACGATATTATGGCTTTCATTGATTTATTTCAAATATGAAACATTGTGTAGCCTGTAAGGTAAAAAAAAAGAACTAATCAAACGTATCGTGGTGTTTTCTTGAGTATCGAAAATAATCAAATCGTTGGCTCAAGAAATCAATACTGAATCGAATCGCCATGATGAGTGTGATTTACACCCCTATTATCTTCTATAGATTAGGATTATTTTTATGGTTCGGCGAATCTGCTTGTTAAACCCCAATAATACCAGTTCAGATTAATGTTAAAGGAATAGCATTACACATTCCAAAACATGATTAGCCTTCATTTTCTACTCACCCCATGCTGAACAACACCAGAATTGGAGTACTTTTTTAGATATTTTGTGAGCTCAAATGTATCTGGAGATCTGGGAGGCTTCTTGCTGTCTGCGCGCTGACATCCAAATAATGGAGGTCTATGGTGTCCCGCTTCCGACAGAACGTGCTTTCAGGTCCATAAAAGTTCACTAGTCTCAAAAACGACTTCGTCAATATTCCTCCATACTGCTCGTCGCCATTCAATGTATTCCAAGTGTCCTGAGTGGGTAGCATCCCAGAATTTACTGAAACAAAAGTAATTTAGAATGTTCTCCCAAGTTTTTTAGAGCATAAACAGTAGTGTAGGATTTCCTGAAAGCGCCGCATTTTCAAGAAAGTCGTGAGCTCCACGGAAACCGCTGCAGACCAAACCAGATCGCCTTAAAGTGCGCTGATTCAGCAAACTGCCTGCTACTGCCGAAATAATGCAAGCGTGTAGAAGAAGAAATGTGCTGCTTACCTGTGCAAAAAGAAAAACAACGAAAAGAAAATGTCTGAGGACTTCAGTGTTGAGGAAGAGCATGAGTTCTTTGTTTGCGTTCTTCCTGTAGCTGAATGCGCTTTCAAATATTTTCAATTTAAATGGTTTGGTCTGCGATTTTAATATAGTTTCCCGTGAGTCTCAGGCCGTGAACGTGCTTTTCAGGAAAGTCCTATACTCTACTGTTTATGCTCTAAAAACATTCTAAAATGACTTAAGCTTCGAAAAATTCTGGACGCTGACCCACTCAGAACTTAGACACTTTGGAATACATTGGACTGTAGCAGTATGGAGGAATATTGACACGCTTTTTGTGGACTTATATGGACCTTTCTGTCTCTGGGGAAAAAAAAAAATCACCATAGACCTCCATTATTTGAATGTCAGCAGACAGCAAGAAGCCTCCCCAGATCTCGAGATATCATTTTATATATATATATATATATATATATATATATATATATATATATATATATATATATATATATATATATATATATATATATATATATATATATATATACATACATATTAATTTTTTTATTAACTTGAAAAGTAATCATAACAGAGTTTTGCTTATCAGCCATGGGGGGTGAGTAGAAAATGACTAGGCTAATCATGGGGGTTTTATACCAGCATATTGTTATAATTTTTTTGGCTACTACCATTGTTGTTCCTTTAAGGCTCATGTTCTCCCCAAACAGTTTATCCTCTAATTCCTTCCCAGAAATGAGACCATGAGTCTGATAGAGTCCGCACAGAGTTGATTTAGTTTGATCAATTGGAAATAATGTATGGAGTTTTGAAATATCTAACAATACTGATGGGTCCAGCAACCACATAAAACTTAAAGGGTCTATATCATGCAAAACTCGGTGCATAATGTCCAGCTCAGAGATGCAAGACTGTATTCCTGTATCTCTGAGTAATCCTCGCCTACTGCTGGTGAGCAGCATCAGACCTTTAAAAATGAAATATCTAGATATAGGAAGCGGCCATGTTAACCACGCTGCATATACTTTCTCCAATCTGCAAACAAATCTAAATCTTGATAAGTCATTTTTCTTTTTTTGGCTTAAAAAAATAAGTACATTTGTTCTTGAATTGAGGAGATAAAAGAGACATCTTGACAATGGAACAAGACAATTTAGATTGAAAATAGGAAAACACAATTGCATCGTCTTATTTCGAGTGAATATTATCTAATTATCTTATTTTAAGTGTAAAAATACCGATTCCAATGGCAAACTATCTCATTGATCTACTCAAATCAAGGGTAAATACACTTAATTTAAGAAATCTTTACTTATTTCTAGATAGTTTTTCCAGTGTAGGAGCTGTTTCGAACTGACTGATGCACTAAACTGTGTTTATAAGCGCATCTGTCAATGCAACACATCTGCCAAAAAAAATGATGATCTTTTGTGCTTTATCATCAAATTAATAAAGAAAAATGGATCTTAGAGAAGATAAAAAGCAATGTGTCAGACAGAGCAGTTCAATCAGGGGAAAAGAAGTATTTTAGCCGAGAGGGACCATTCTGATCTCATATTTTAATCAATTTTCTTCTTGTGTCATCCTGTTCGTCTCAATTATCACTCAGCTTATCCGAATTCACATTGACTCTTAGTTTGCTGTTCTTCCTGTATTTATTATAT
This sequence comes from Cyprinodon brontotheroides, assembly GCA_018398635.1. Lineage (NCBI taxonomy): Eukaryota > Metazoa > Chordata > Actinopteri > Cyprinodontiformes > Cyprinodontidae > Cyprinodon > Cyprinodon brontotheroides. The sequence goes on along the minus strand of JAGKQL010000065.1, from coordinate 3,762,056 downwards.
TAAATAAATCCTAGTCCCACATGCTCACTTAAATTTTCCTGTTATCTATTCAAATATTTTCAATTTAAATGAAAATATGAAATATACATTAAAGCAAACAATGGTTTTAAATGTGATTTTAATATAGTTCATCAAATCAGTGTCAGTCAAGTCTCAGTCAGCCTGTAGTGTTGTTAAATGTCCAGC
>JAGKQL010000065.1:3732011-3760870 GCA_018398635.1 Cyprinodon brontotheroides | reverse complement strand
TATATAATATTACATATATATATATATATATATATATATATATATATATATATATATATATATATATATATATATGTATATATATATATATATATATATATATATTATTATTATTACATATATATTATTATATATATATATATACATATATATATATACATACATATATATATATTATTGTTATATATATTTATAAATCCTGCAATTATACATATTATTATTATATATTATTATATATACATATACATACATATACATATTTATATATATAGTATCCATCTATAATCAATCTTTTAATGGAAAATGTTCATTTCTTTTATAGTTTTGTCCTAACTGCTGCTGTAAACTGTTTATTCTTTCAGCAAATCGTGTCATAGTGTGTATACCAATATTCTATGATCCCATTACCAAATTAATTAATGATTATTTTAATAATGACTTAATCTGATTAATCATATAAACCCTAATCCATAGGTTCCTAAAGAAATGAACAGTCATTAATATTTGTATTGAAATCATGTAACAATTTTGCTATCTTGCTTATCTCTTAAATTGAATGAGCAATCAGGTAAGGTTTTGTAAATTATATATATATATATATATATATATTTTTTTTTTCTCGATACATACCGCTCAAACGCTTCAAATTTTCACATTACAGTTGCTTGTGTTGAATTTTTATTGAGGGGCGTCGGAGTAAAAGGGGGAGGGTATAAAAATAAACGCCAACATTCACAGATTTTTTTTTTTTTTTTTTGTCAAAACTCCCAGAAGATAAACAAGATTGGATGAGACAACATCCCCAAAGAACATTTTAAGTTTGTGTTTGTAATGTGACAGAAATGTGAATAAACGAGAGGTGTAAAAATGTTTGGAAGATACTGTAATTATAAAAGAAGTCTCCGGTAAGTTAAGGAATCAAAACAAGAAGACCTTTGCTCATTTACCACAAAGATGGGTAACCGTACGACGCTGACAGTGTGGCAGGAAGTGTGGGTAAACACCATGCTGCTGCTCTTAGAACCAAAGCTTTGCATCAAGTGTATAAGCGCAGAACCTCACTTCCTTTAGTTTGCAACTGCTCTAAGACATTAGCGAATCTAAAGCTAACACAAACAAAACTGTAGAGTTTGTATGTTCAAATTACTTTATACATACACACATACATAGAGAAACTGTCCAACTGCTCGTTAACGCAAATGAGTCAGCCAATCAATCACAACTTATTGAACTCATTGCATTTAGGCTTGCAGACGTAGACATTCTGCTGTTGTTCAAACTGAGCAGAATGGAGGAAGAAAGATGATTTAAGTGACTGGATGTTGGTGCCAGACGGGCTTGTCGGAGTAATTTCAGAAACTCCTGATCTTGTGGCGTTTTCATACACAACCATCTCCGGGGTTTACAGAGAACGCCCCAAAAAACAGAAAATATCCAACGAGCCGCAGTTCTGTGAGCAACACAAAATTGATGCCAAAGGTCAGAAAATAGCCAGACTGGTTCAAACTGATGGAAAAGTCAACATTGACTCAAATAACCACTCGTTACCACCAAGGTGTGCAGAAGAGCATCTATGAATGCACAACAATTCAATTTAATTCAGTTTATTTCTATAGCGCCAATTCACAACACACGTCATATCAAGGTACTTTACAGTTCAACTCAGATCATCCAGTCAGATTGATTCAAAGTTTTCTATCTAAGGAAAAACCAGTTGATTGCATCGACTCATTGACTCTAATGCAATCCCTCTCACACTAAGCATGCTTGCAGCTTACAGTGGAGAGAAATAACTCCCTTTTAACAGGAAGAATCCTCCAGCAGAACCAGGCTCTGTGTGAGCCGCCATTTGCTGAGGCCGACTGGGGTTCAAGGAGACAGAAGCAGAGATACAAAAAGCAACTGCAACTGTAAAAAGCAACCCGTCTCCTCAACATGTCAACCTTTGAGGCAGATGGGCTACAGTCGCAGAGGGCCACACCAGATGCCACTCCTGTCAGCTAAGAACAGGAACCTGAGGCCATATTCGTGCAGGCTCAACAGAATTAAACAACAGAAGATTTGAAAAACGTTGCCTGTTTTGATGAGTCTTCAATTCTGCTGCAACATTCAGATGGTTGGGTTAGAATTGGGCGTCAACACGAAAAGCTTGGATCCATCCTGCCTTGTGTCAACAGTTCAGGCTGGTGGTGATAATGATGATGTCATTTTCTAAGTGTCATTTGAACCACTTAAGCTGCGTTCACACCAAACGCAGCAGGAGCACCAAAATCGCATCTGCTGCTTCATTTTTGCTGCTTGTACCAGTTAGTTCTGACGCTGCGGGGTGTTGCTTTGCACAGAGCTTGCTGCCTGGCCGCGCCGGGTGCTAAAAGTGTGTCTGACGCCGCCGCTGCCATGAGCTACTCTATCCTTTCTTTGCCTTGCAGCCATATTTGCTTTATGATCAGTGGGAGTAAAGTAGTTTTAATGTGTTTAAGTGAGAAAGTCCACCTGAAAACGTAATCATCATCGCATTCAGTTCATCCAGATAACTATCCTGCCTTCCAATATTATTTCTGTCAGAGCCGCCAGACCCCCACATTACATACGCTGTCAGTAATCCCATTCAACAGCAGCCTATGGCCCAGTTGCAGCTCCTCGCGGTTTGCAGCAGTGGCTGGAAGGCTTTTTTCATGTCCCGGTAATTCAAATCTGCAGGCACCAGGATAATAAAAGCAAGCATGTTTTTGCCGGCAGAGTTTCAGCATTTTTAGTTAATTTAGGCGTTAATAAACTATTTCAGAGGAGTGATCACAGCTGCTCTGTGTCATCAGCGATGTGTCTGTCTCCCCAGATCAGCTTCTCTGATTGGTTGATGCGGCGCTGGCCGCGAGCAGCAAAGTTACATTTTTCCATCTCGAGCAGCAGCGCTTTGCGGCTGCTTCAGCTGCTCAGACGCCTGCGCCAAGCTGCTACTCAAAAGACGCTGCTCGCGGGACCTTGACATGCCTTGACGCGGCGCCAACTATTGACTTTGCATGTAAATTAGCTGCTCCTGCTGTGTTTGGTGTGAACGCAGCATTAGTATCAATTGAGCATCGTGTCATAAAGCAAGAATCATCTGAGACTGGTTTCTTGAACATGACAACTGAAACGGCGTCCACAGTCAGCAGACCTTAACCTCTCTCACCCACTCACCCAGGAGGTTTGGGGCCGTGGATACGGACTGCTGCTTCCCCCTCTGCTCTGGATCCTTGCGCTCCGTCGTCTTTCTGTGACGCGGCTGGGACGGTTCACGGTTGAAGCTCGCAGGCGGCTGCTTGTAGAAGGGGTTTGGTCCATATCAGAGAGAAGGTCCGTGATTTCTCCATCGCTGATGTCTGCCTCTTCTGCCAGAAAGCTCTCTGAATAGAGAAATATTTTTCAGGTCTGCATGTTTGGATAAATGCTGCTTTGATGACACTTCTCATTATTTATAAATGTAAAAAGCCAACAAAATGCTACTGAAGGTAGCATCAAACATCTCTGCTTTAGTTTTAATCCTATTTTCCTGGTAGTATCATTAACTACTGGAGGACGTGAGTAAACTTTGTGTTGTTAGATTCAACACATCTTACTGATTAAATAAATACCTGAATTCTGCAAGGTGGTGGCACAGTCAGGGCAGGCCCAGTCTCCCTCAGGGGCAGAATTTAGAGGTGGAGTCAGGCAGTCCATGTGATACCTGTAGGAACGATGGTAGCACATCAATGCGATCTCAAAGACGAGGCTAAAACGACTGTGTAGTTGAAGGAAAGCTTTACCCTGAGTCACAGTGTCTGCACACCAACAGTCGGTCCCTGCGGCCGCTTCGCCCACATTCCTCACAGATAACTACGCTTCTCCAATCCTCCTCAGTCTCATCGTCCTTTCTGCGCGTCGTCACTTTAAGCTGCAAGGAAACGGCCAACCAAAAGTTACATGATTGAAAGAAATAAATGTCCAACACATTTCTAGGCTACATAAAAAAATAAATAAATCTGCATTTCAACAAAGGCAGGAATCTTTACTCAACTTCTACACATGTTGTTTGTGAAGCATTAATTCATTTAATCTATAGGCGGCGCTAATACAGATAGATTTCACGATAGACTGCAGCATAGGAACAATTTAATTACTGCGATAATTGGCATGTTTAAAGGCCAATTTATGCTTTTGACGCATAAAATCTGCAACCATCAAATCCATCTCTGTGCACAACCACGCCCCCCGCACAGAGGTTATTCATCAGTCGTCGCACACCTCAAAAAAGAAACCTGACTTAAAGGGGAACGCCAGTTGTTTTTTACATTGGCCCCTTGATTTTACGTTATTCCATCATGTTCTACTCACCCCTATGAGTTTTGTGTCATTTGAAGCTGTTCTGCAGATATTCAGAGAGGATATATCCAAGTAACGCCTTCCTTTGGGCAACGACATATCATAGGAACAACATCCTCCTCCGCGCACTGGACTGGAGTTGTCGTCGGAGGCAGTCCGGGCCATAGGCGCTGCCACGGCTCTACCCCTTCTATTCGGTATTCGCTAGCTAATCTGAATGCGTTCAATTCCAGCACTAGACATCTTTCAGGCATGTGAGTACAACTAGCAGCAGTTCAGCAGACAGGAAGAAGGAATGGTAGCCGGTGCGCCAAGAGATGACGTCATACACGCGCTGCTTTGTTTTTAAAAAATATATAAATATAAAAAAATATAACCGCGGATGTCTGGGGGACAGTGATTCGCCTACATCTTATGAACGCTGGCGTACAATAATGATAAATTATGAACAGTTTAGTTTGTGCCTTCAAGTTGTTACTTCTGCAACTGCACACATCAAATGTCGCTTGGTTCTGGTCGCGAACCAGTTTTGCTGGTATGCTTCTGCACTGTCAGTCTGGAATTTCTAGGGACGCACAGCAGTTTCCCGCCAAAGCGCAAGGGGGAGCCTATTCGAGAACTCACGACCAAACAACGTGTAGTCAGGATTTTTCAGAGACAGATTTGATGGTTGCAGAAGCTATGCGTCAAAAGCATAAATTGGCCTTTAAACATGCCAATTATCGCAGTAATTAAATTGTTCCTATGCTTCAGTCTATCATGAAATCACTGTATTAGCACCGCTAATTTTACGGTTGCAGAGGCTATGCGTCAGCTGCATAAATTGCCCTTAAGTGTCGAACGGTAGCAAACCCGCGCAGACCTCAAGCGGAAGCATTAACAGAACATTTTCCTCTTCGATGTCTAGCAACTCTAGATCCTTCTCCATGACCGTGATATCTTGCAAATGCGCCATTGTTGTTTTGGAAGATAAACACGCTGGCACCTCCGAAGTTCTCGTGACCATCCAACGGGCAAGAAACTGCTGTGCGCCCCTAGAAATTCCAGTCTGACGGTGCAGAAGCATACCAGCAAAACTGGTTCGCAACCAGACCCAAGCAACATTTGATGTCTGCGGTTGCAGAACTATAATCTGCTCTTAATAAGTTTTTAAGAAATTTTTACATGGATTTTGTTTTAATTTATCTATGAAAGAAACACTGAACCAGCCCACCTTTTTCTGTATGTCCCCTTCAGGACTCTTTCTCTGGAGGATGTACGAAAAACTGATTCGATCAACAGGGCAGGTGTTGGCTGTCTGAAACGGAAAACAACAAAAATAAATTTAATACCATTCTCTGTTACTCCACTCACACGTTACAGTTATATTTATGTTTGACTTTTAAAAACATAAAATGGGAACTATTATTAGTGCCTGAATTTTTAGCTTGGATGAGATTCTTTAACCAATAAACTACTACTGTGATGCTTCCATGGTCCGTAGGCATAACCATCTGATCCAGGTTGATATTATTTTTGCATTTTAGAGACTAAATTGTGTCTGGATTGTTGAAACAAGCGTTTCTTGTAACAACTTTTGAAAGCAATTTGAAATTTTGCAATAATCTGAAAGAAAAAAAAATACACTCAGAAATGAAACAATAAAAATGTTTGAATAAAAAGTAAGTTTTGAGAGGAATGTTACCAGTACTCTTCTCTCTCACATACTATTTCTAATTTTAATTTAATATTTTCAGATTAAGTTGTAAAGTTTATTTCTTTCTAAATTGGGTTTCAAAGAGCCTATTCTGTTCACTATGTCGGCATGGACATTAGCAATGTTATCAGTTGGGTTTAAATTGAAGGTAAGTTCATTTGTAAAGCACAATATAAAAAAAGGAAATTCCTTGAATTATTCACCAGAGTACGGTTGTTTTCAGACATCAATTAGTGCGTACCAGAGTTTGGCTGGAGGGAATTCATCAAAGTAACTGAAGCATATTTCTTAAAACCTGAAACTACAACTAAAAACTGTAAAGTAATATTCTTCTTATTCTAATTGTACATGTTTGTTATTAGATTTGTACCTTTAAATATATCTAACATGCTATATGCATTTCCTTTTGCTGCTCATCCACCTAAATGTGATGTGGAAAATAAATATATTTCTATGCTATTATATTCAAAATGAGCGCAAAAAATAAATAAATGAAAGAAAATAGTATTTGTGTAAAAAAAATAATAATTTGCACAAAACCCGACGTCTGAAGTTAATTTTCAAAATCCTAAATCTGTTTTTTTTATTTGTTCTTTTTAGTGTTTCTATTCTCCTTAGAAGATAAAGAAAATGTTTTCAACTACTTACATTTACCAAACAGTAATAACTTCAAAATATATATATTACTCATTCAATTGGCAAACTATATCATTTACCTACTCAAATTAAGGGTAAATACACTTTATTTAAGAAATGTTTACTTATTTTTAGATTGTTTTTGTTTCCCCAATTTAGTTTTATTTATTGACTTACTTATTATCAGTTATTTATTTTTCCTGTTTTTCACTGTGTGGGGGTTATTGTTGCTGTTGTTGTGGCGGATCGTTTGTTTACAATAAGTGGCTTTTATGTTTTTGTACAAAGCTTTTCCTGTATATGTTGAAAAATGTAATAAAGATATGTAAAAAAAAAAAAAAAAAGATATATATTTTTTAGGAAGGTAGTCAATCTGTTGTATTATTTTTTGGGTCATGGGCTGAAATGTTTGCGGAACCCGATTTACAAGATACTCCATCAGTGGTCATCAGATGTGGCTGTCTGTCGACCATCCTGGTAGGGGCGAAGCTATTTTTTTCCCTCTCATACAGATGGTGGCAAGTGGAATATTTAAAACATTTATTTTTTCTGATTATTATACACATCAATGTACTAACATCAAAGATGATAAATACAGAATTCATGCCCTTTTCAGAACTAGATTTAGTCTTATATGTGGTAAAGAGAAAATGATTTGTCTCTGCAAGTCATCTAGGACTCTTCAGTGAAATCAAAAATAAATAACAATTTTAATAAAAACGTATCAAATAATCAATGTATGTAGATATTAGTGCTTGTAAATATCCATTTTATGCAGAAAGTTTAATGATACAAGTAGGTAAGTAATGACAATGATGATTGATTTACGCCCCACAACTCAAAACTGAGTTTTATCCACTTTAACTTTTATCTAGAAATTACGGATGTTTAAATAAATGCGTCTATTTGTTAGCAGGGCTGTAGAAAAGTATGTTTAGTCTTGATTTAGAAAATATGGATGTTTTGCTTGTTAATTTTCCTGTTGGAACAGTGTAGATTGATTCTGAGGTTCTGGTTCCTATCTACTTTTGGCCACCCCTCAGTGTGCAGTGGTTATTGCCTGGCCACCCTTATAAAAAAATTCTGGCTACGCCTCTGCATCCTGGATTCAAGGTTGTAGTTACAACAACAAACCACTAAATGAAGCTCAATGGAGGGGAGCAGCAGAGAGCATTTTAACAGCTGGGATGCACTCTCTGCATTAAAACCTTTGCATTCGGTAGAAACAGCTGTTAAACATCTGTTCTCTGTACTGCCCACCATTTCTAACACAAGCTCCACATAAAAACAAGGACAGCCTGTGAAAAAATGACGGCGATTACCTGAGACCACTGGTGGATACATTCAAAGCAGAAGAAGTGCGGACATTTATCCAACGATCCCACCGTTTGCTTCTCGAAGGGGCTCAGGCAGATGTAGCATTTTTCCGACTCGGCGTCAACAGCTTCTCCACCAGCTGCGTTTAAAGCGATCGGTTCTTCCATAATGTTGTTACTTTAAACTAAATAATTGGTCAAACGCGCTAGGACACCAGAAGAGAGTTGGAAGAGGGTCACATTTAGAAGCAAAACTATTACAAATGCCGAGAAATGCTCGATATTTAAGTTAAAATACGAGCGCGTGCTGAGTTTCGGTCAACAAAGCTGCGTTGATGCTAAATGCTGGTAAACTAGCATAAAAACGATTTTAAAAAAAGAAAAGCGTACGTTCTTTGCTAAATATGCTTGCAGTTATAATAGAAGTTTTTAAACTAGTTGAATTTTATAAAGTCGACGGAATATCTGGAATAGCAAGACAAAAACGAGACAATTTAAATAACTAGCCTCTGCCGCTACACAGATCACAACTTCCGGTTTTACTGTTGATTTCAGAATAAGAGCAGATGGAAAATAAAGTCCAACAAAATAAAATACGATGGAAGGAAACTGGACCAAAAACAAAAACAAAAGCATCTTAATACGGAAGAGGATTAGGGCCACTGAAAAAAAAAAAAAAAGTTAACTGATTTTAAAGTATTATTTCAGTTTAATATGGGAAAAAAAAGTCAGAATTCAGACTTTAATCTCAGGATTTTGACGTTTTCCTCAGAATTCTGACTGAATTCTGACAGCTAACAAACATGTTAGCATCAAGCTGTATAGCCATGTCTGTTTTACTTGATTAAACTAGCTCTCTTGTTTTAATGACCTTCTGCTCTTCTTTTAATTAAATAGCATCACTGGGGACCCCGCACGTAAAAAGTTGCCTAATTTCGTAATCTTTCACCAATGTGTTACTGACCCTCCCAAACAACTCAAATCTAAGTCAGTGAAACTAGTTGCTTCCCCATGTCTTCCTTCATGGTACCCATCTACATTAAGATCCAAAATTCGGAGATTAAAGTCAGAATTCTGAGAAAAAAGTCAGAAGTCTGAGATTAAAGTCAGAATTCTGACTTTTTTCTCATATTATACTGAAATAAAATTAAAAAATCAGTTAACTTTTTTGTTTTTTCAGTGGCCCTAATCCTCTTCCGTATCTTAAAGCATATTTTAAATAAAAATAAATTTTATCTATACTTAGTGAAAGAAAAGATAGATTAAATAGAAAGAAACAAATGCTTGCCTAAGCTTAATTTGAAATACAAACATAAGTATTGCATGGCTGAAATGAAGGTTATGTGGGTTTTTATCAAGATTAAAGCGGCTGTATTTATTCTGAGGTTAACTTACTCATGGGTGGACTCCATTTGCTCTCTTGGTTGAATACTGAATAAGGCATGCTGCAATTTGTAGATTTTTGTTGAAAGAATATATAGCCTTTTGTTACATAAAACCTCAAGAACATACATTGATATTTGTAGTAGTAACATCACTTAAAAAAAAAAAACAACACAAAAAGGGCACTATTAATAAGTTAACCACAGTTGCTTTTTCAAATGCAACTTATGTTTATTTTTGACTTAAGGTTATACCAAAGTTGAAATAGACTATTGTAAAGGTGCTTGTTCTAATAGAAAAAAAAAAAACTTTCATACTTATTAGTTCATATTACTTTCCTATCAATAAAGAATATTTTTTTTTTTGATTATGAGTGAAAAGGAAAAGTGAAAAAGAAACGGTTATCAATTCGACTTCCCCTTAAAAGCAAAGGTGGTGTATTTTCTGTTTTGTACATTAACTACTAAATACATTTTACATCTTTGTCACTTTAAATTAAACGCTAAACATTAAGAGCTAATCAATATTCTCACTTCCACCCAATAAAGTATTGGGTATGAAACATTAGAGCAACAATATTATAGCTGGTCATTATTTTTCAGTTTTGATTTATCTCAATACTATCTTAAAATATCATAAAATTTTTACCAAGACCGTCTTAGCTCATTTTAAGAATGTAATTAAAATGAGGAGCAAAACACACAATCGTTTGGTTCTGTGGTTGGCTCTTCAAACACTATAATTTCCTTTGCATCACGCTACACCTTCACAATGAAACAGGAAGCTGCACCAAAAAAAAAAAAAGAAAGAAGCAGCAGCTTCTGTTCACATGGCAGTTAGAGTCACAGCAAGTCTTTGCACTTATAGAGATCTACGGTGGAGCTTTGTGGACCTGGAGGCTGAAAATAATTTAAGTAAGTAACTTTATTTCATTTCTGAGATATTTTAAATGTAGAATGAACAGATTAGAAATAAATCACATGAATGGGCTTTAAAAAAAAAGAAAGATCTGATAAAATAATATGGATTACAATTTCTTGAACACCGTAAAAATGCTTAATGCATGTCTAACATCATAAAATTAGTGTTATTTAAGTGTACCTTTCTTTTATATACCTGCCGCTGGTGCTTTTCAGCCTCGTTTCACTTTATTCTTTACCGCTACTGTAAGTCCTCAAACAGTACTGAAAAATACAATCACATCTTTTTTATCTAAACTTGCTTTTTATAATAATATAGAACAACTGGCAGGCTTTTGATTGTACCTTGGAGCAATTAAGTTATTATGGAAAAGCTAAAATGGAAAAACTGAATGGAAAATGTCTGCCTCGCCTCACTTACAGGAGACGCTGATTTCTGGAAATCAACCTACGTCTATTTTCTACATAAAAAAACCCTGATCTGAAATTAAACCAAAGAGTCCGCCAGATCTGTCATAATGAACCAGACAAACTGCACCGACCCAGAAGCAGAGTTCCAGTACCACCTCTTCCCAGCGGTCTACATCCTGGCCTTAATCATAGGCCTGCCAGGAAATCTGGCGGCGTTGTTTGTCTTCTCCGTAAAGACCAGTCCTCGCACGGCCTTCGGTGTCTACATCAGCAACCTGGCCATGGCGGACATCCTCATCCTCTGCACGCTGCCCTTCCGGATCCACTACCACCTCCACAGGAACAACTGGGTGTTCGGAGAACTTACCTGTCTTGTCACGGGGACGCTGTATTTTGCCAACATCTACATGAGCATCTGCTTCATGACTTGTATCTGCGTGGACCGCTACATGGCCACAGTGCACCCACACACCTATCTGAGGATGCGGAGCCCTAAATGGTCTCTTGTGGTGACTGTGGTGCTTTGGTGTCTCGGCGGAGTGGCTATACTAATCTTCATCCTCATGGGTCCGCTGGAAAGCGGGGATGCCTCTACTGGCCACAGCTGCTTCGAAAACTTTGCCAAGAAAGAGTGGAACGAGCGCCTTAGGACGTACAGTATAGTCAGCCTGATCTTTGGCTCCCTGGTACCTTCATTGATCATCCTGGTTTGCTACCCGCTGGTAGCCAACCGGATTTCAACCATCAGCACCAACACAGCAAAGAAAGCTGTGCGGGTCATCTACACCATCTTGGCCATCACGCTGCTCTGTTTCCTGCCCAACCATGTGGTCTACCTGCTGCACCTCCTTCAGCGCTTAGAGGTCATCCAGAGCTGCTCCATCAGAGCTTTCATCTACAACGCCAGGCGAGTTACCATGGCGCTCGTTACCCTCAACACATGTCTGGACCCCGTGCTTTACTACATGACCACCAGCCACTTCAGGTGGGAAACCTTGAAAAGGACATGGCTATGGGGGATAGTGAGTAGGAGAAGAGGGGTCTACACCATCTCTGTGACTTAAATGGACAAAGGCACCTTCAACCAAAAAACACACAGACGTAACCCTTAAAATGGTATAAAAACATACCGTTGAATAGTTATAGAGAAGTGGCAGGGACAGATGTGAAAATGGATTTGTATAAAAATCTGTATATAATTGCATATTGGTTATCTCTACTGTCTTTGTAAAATGAATGTAACATACTAAGGCCGAGGGCGGAAAGGGCTGGGAGTTATGTTATGCAAGGATTACAGTTAATGTATTCTATGTTTTATAAACATTTTTCTGATATACATTTCTTTTATTCATAAACCCTTAAAATAAAAAACAAGCAATATTGACCTGCTGTATCATAGCCAGTGGAGTGCACAGACATTTTGGAAGGAAGGGTTGTGCACATAAAGCAAGTCCTCACTAACCTGACTCTGCCAGATGGATTTGCTCCGCGCATATCCATCTGGAAACCTTCCCTGAAGTAATTTTGGGAAGGGGCGAAAATACTGGTTAGCTGCTGATTGGCCTTATGTTGGTGATAGGCGGGCCAAAATAAACCAATCAGATCCAGCGAAGCATATGGCGACGTACTAATAGAGCGATGATGAAGAGGCCAATTGATAGATCAAACTCTTGCGCGAAACCAGTCGGGAGAAGAGCAAAAACATCTTTTCCTCTGAGAAAAGCCTCCAGAGCAGTGTTTTGCTCTTCTTTCAGTGAAAAAATACTCTGTAATTCGGATAAAAACTTGCTCGATAGCCACGCTAGCGCTAGTTTCATCGGCTGAAGCTGGCATGTTCTTTAGACTGAGCTGTCGCACGCTTCTCGTTATGCGTCACACCTCAACCGCCTCCAAAGCCAACGCTGATTGGGCGTTCGTTTGGTGAACGGCTTCAAATTTTCTTTAACGGAGAGTCTCCAGACTGATCTGCGCGAGTTAAACCTTGAAAGCTTCGCGAGATCAGGAAGCTAAGTCCTCACCACCGTAGAGGGAACTTTAGCACGTGATTTGGCTCCCAAGGAGGGACTTTAGCATGCGTTTTAGCTAGCATTTGAAAATAAGAAGGATCGACCGCCCCCCCGTCCTGCCCCTATGCATGCCATTGACCATAGCTGAAAGCTACTGAGATTAAGGGGACATCTTTAGTAGACAAACATCCCGTTAGATTCAGCTATAGAGTCTTGTTCTGCTATCCCCAACCTTTTGGTAAAAACTCTCCATATTTTGACCATTTTACGTACAATCTTGGTTATTTCATCCCCCTTGATAGAATCCCTTGTATAATTTAAGAAGTGAAAGCCACATGTAGTTGGCATAATTGCACCATCAATGTGTTCCGCCATGGGTAAGGTGGGGTTTTCACTTTATGAATATGTGTACAGCAAATTACTTTTTGGATGCCGCCACGAAAAATTTGGTTTCACTGGTTTATAAGACATTCTGACAAAAGAAACTCAGTAACTTCCAACTGTAGCAAAAAAGGGGGAGTCAATCAATGCATGGTTCTGAAGAGGTTCAAAACTATCTCACTGGAAAAAAATCGAAATCTCGAGAAGTCATTTTTTCTTAAAATAAGTGCATTTTTTCTTGGATTGAGGAGGTAAAATAGACATTTTGCCAATAGAACAAGACAATTAGCACTTAAAATAAGAAAGCACAATTGCATTGTCTTATTTCAAGTGCTGATTATCTAATTATCTTATTTTACGAGTAAAAATACTCAATCTGTTGGCAAACTATCTCATTTATCTACTTAAGTTAAGAGTAAATACACTTAATTTAAGATATTTTGACTTATTTCTAGATCATTTTTCTAGTGCTGGATGACCAGCTCTACAAAGTTAATATTAAATTTATCAGAAGACATTTTCCAAAATGTTTTTTAGACTTTAATGTGGCATCTTGGTTTCTAGGAGAAAATACGTCTATCTTACCCAGACATACATGAGATAACTTAGCTCCTTCATTGATGCTGTAGTCCTTTCAGCTTGCCTGGATAATTTCTATTTCATCTTTTTGTCAATTTTAAAATTGGCTCCATTACAAGCAGCTTTGAAACTTCTTTTATTTATTCCTGTCTTATGTTGACCTTAAAGGAGCAAAGTCCTGCTTTTGATGGCAGATTAACTACAATCAAAGGTCGGTTGAAATAAAAAAACAACGTGCAAAGTTATGGAAAGCACCTCTGCTCTTTAAGTTTTTAATTTTACTAGTTGGTTTGTGTTGAGATTTACTGTACAGGAAATAAAATATATAACCATGAAGGTGGCTGAAGTTTCGAAATAAATCAACCAGGACTTTTTCTTCCTGTCACATAAAAAAACAGGTTTTAAAGTTGTTTACATATTTCATATCCAATTTAGATGTAAATAAAACCTGTACATACCTTAATATTACAATACTAATAAATGAAGCATTTTCTGTAAAACTGTTTGTATCTTAGAAAATGAAAAAAATAAAAAAATCTGAATTTCACCGCAAGCTTCAGTCCTTTGATCAGCCTTCTTATCGCAGTTTCTCTGCTAAGAGAAGGAAGCAGCTCTAGCCTCAAAGTTTATGTTGGCAGGAAAACAACTGACATTTTTTGTGCTGGGGAGCGAGAGACAGAAACCCCTGATGAAGAGTCCCATCGTTTTAGGTTAGAGCACTTTACAAAATCCAGACTAGTGGAGTCAAGTTGGTAGACCCTTTTTGAGCAGAGAAGAGAGGTAGCTTCCTAGATCTTCATCCTGATTAGAAATAAAGAGAGAAAAGAACAATGTTAAAGATCAAATCAAAAACTTAAGAGTTGTTTTAATGTTCTAGACATTATGATCCATTAAAATTAAGATTACAGAAGTTTGTCTCAATTTTCTTTTACCTCCACCAAGGAGGTTATGCATTTAAGAGAGTTCAGTAGTTATTGTAGAAGACATCCAAACAATGGAACGATTTACGTATAAATTGAAAATGAAAGAAGAGGCTTTTGTAAAGGACTGGGAAAAATGGTTATTATATACAACAAAAAGAGCTTATTGCTAATTTTGATCTCTTTATTATTTTTTATTAATCTACCCCCCACAGGCTTTGTTGCTGTTCATGTTTTTCTTCATTTATATTTCTTCTATGTAAACATATTTTTTTATTGTTTGGTACAGTTTTGTTTGCACTTGTTTGTTAAGTTCTGTTATCAAATTGCAAATGTGACAGAAGAATGAAAAGAACTAGTGGGAGAAAAAAAAAAAAAGATGGGAGAAAAATGTCAATTTGCCCTCCCCCCACATAATAAAAAAAAAAAGGGGGGACTAGAAAACTTGATATTTGTAAAGAGTGCAATTCACATGTTTATAACTAAATAAAAAAGATATAAAAAAAAAGAGAGTTCAGTAGTTATTTTATTTCTGTACCAATTAAAATCTGTTCTAATTGGCTATAAGCCTCAATTAATGGGGCTGAGGGTTGCAAATGGAGAATAAATACATTATTCCACAGCAAATTAAAAGGTCTTTCCAACTCGAATGAGACTAACATACAAACACAAAAACACCTGAAAAGAAATAGTGCAGCAAATGGAATAAAATGCATCCCAGCAAATAGAGAGCAGGACAGTGGGAATTCCGTAAAAGTAAAAAAAAAAAATCCACTGGACTTGGTTTCCAAGATTTTTTTATATATATTTTTTTTACTTTTACGGAATGATCATGACCTGGATGACTGAGAATCTTCATCAGCATAAAGTGGGAATGCTTAACAACAAACAAACAAAATATGCTAAAACAAAAAGACACAAAACACATGCAGAGGTAAATAGTGCTGGTAGCAACAGCTACACATTAAGGACTAGCCCCGCATAATTTTAGTGCTCCAAACCACAAGGGGGAGCCGATCCTCAACTCATATGGGACCAGAACCCTAGTGATAGCAGTAAGGATGCTAAGTTTTTACATAACTCAGCAGAAAGCACAATTTCATCCCTCCAGATGTTCTCTAGGCCAGGTATCCTCAACCTCTGTCCTGCGATCATTGCATGTCCAGTGCAGGTTTTAGAGGTTTCAACTGCTTCAGCTGATTTTTGCACAGCTGATTTTAATTTCGAAAGCTGGATTAACAGGCTTTTGGTCTACTGCAATCATTATAATCAGCTGTGTTAAAGCAGGAGAAACCTCTAAAACCTGCAGGACAGTGGTCTTTGAGGACCGACTTTGGGGATGCCTGCTCTAGGCTTTATCCTATTTATATTGTATAGATATTAATTGATCGATCGATCCATCGATCCATCCATCCATCCATCCATCCATCCATCCATCCATCCATCCATCCATCCATCCATCCATCTTCAGCAGTTTAAGCAAAGATGGCCAGACTTTCCGATCCACGCACACCTCCTCCAGCTGCTCTCGGGGGACCCCAAAGCAACACCAAGCCAGCTCAGAGAAATAGTCCCTCCAGCGTGCCTTCCACGAGGCCTCTTCCCAATAGGACGTGCCTGGAACACTTCCTGATTGAGGCGACCAGGAGGCATCTGGAACAGATGCCCTAGGCCACCTCAGCTGGCTCCTTTCAACATGGAGGAGCAACATGGAGGAGCAACGACTCTACTCCAAGCTCCTCCCAGGTAACTGAGCTCCTGACCCGATCTCGAAGGGTGCGCCCAGCCACGCTGCAAAGGAAACTCATTTGTGTTTGTGATCTTGTCCTTTAGGTTTTGTTTTCACATCTCAACAAAAACATTTTGATCAGATCTTCATTGAGAGCTGTGGAAATTCAGTCCCTACAGACAGCCAAAAGTGCGCAAGTGACACGTCACTCATCCTCTGTTTCAAGTCCATGTCACAGCTCAGCTTAGCTCAGCCAGAGCCTCTTCCTCTCCTGCTGAAAGTCCATCTTTGAGTGTCACGGGGAAGGAAAATGGGTTTCTCACCCACTGGTTTGCCATTATCTCCTCTCCAAAATACTCTCCAAACTGCTTGAGCATCCCCTCCAAATGCTGTAAAAACTCCACCTTCAGCCCCGCTCTGGCCAAAACATCCTCTAAGATGGGAAACATTTTCACTGATCCCCGCTCCACACGCGCACCCCACAGTTCCAACTTGGTCCTAAATCCAGATTTATTTTTTCCCTCGCACCGCGCCTCCCCTAAGGTTCTCTGGCGCCCCCTAGGGAAGGCGCGCCTCACACTATGAAAACCGCTGCTTTATGTCATTATCCAGACCTAAATACCATAAGTGAGGGTGGGAACGTAGATAGATCGGTGAATCGAGAGCTTTGCCCCCCTGACTCAGCTCCCTCTTCACCACCACAGTCCTATACAGTGACCGCATCACTGCAGACGCTTCACCGATCCGTATATCGATCTTGTGCTCCATCCTTCCCACACTCATGAACAAGACCCCGAGATACTTGAACTCCTCCACTTGAGTAAAGTAATTATTATGTTCTGATCTCATATCGGTTGATAATCGTGGGCTCCCAGTGATCTGGAGCACCTCTACCATTTCATCCTAATTTGCAGCTTTCTTTTAACTTAAAGTTGTTTTTACCGCTTGCAGTATTTCTCCTTTTTCATGTGTTTTGTGTCGTCGTTTGTTCGCAGCATTCGTGTTTTTTCAGCAGGTGTTGAGTTTGTTTTCCACTTCCTGCTCTCTATATGCTGTGATTGCATTGTTTTTTCTTTGCATGCGTTTCTAACTTTTGTGTTTGCTAGCCTATTTTGATGTATTTACATTGCATTTTCACCTCTAGGCCACTGTACTCACTTATCTAAGTTTATAGAAATAAACTGTTTTTCAACATAATGATGAGCTTCAGGTTACAACTGAACTTATTACTGAATTAAAACAAGTTTTAATTCAAAAGATTTATTCAAAAGCAAAAAAGAGATGAAATATGAACAGAACTTTTCTCTTTAAACTAATGGAATAGTTTTCAGGGTCAAACACCTACCTACAGTACGGTAGAAAAAAAACACCAGGCTCTATTTTTGTTTTTACTTGTCCATTACGTTGAGAGTGGAACACGGGAGACCACGGAAACTCCACCTTCTGGTTTCATTGCTTATTTTTTGTCACTCAAAGCCCCCTCTCTCATTCTGTCCACCCACTCGACTACTTTCACCGCTTTCAACAGTTAAACCCCTCACACCAGAACCACTTTTACACATTACACAGGTCTCTCTCTCTCGCTCTCTCTCATGCACTTATCCTAAACCTGCAAATGGTAAATATTAAACTCTGTACCTTTATAAATTTTCTGATATTCAGCAAGATCAATGGATTTGAAACTATGTTTTTTTTTTAACGTTATTAAACCGTTCAGAGCTTTGGAAAAATCTCAGCCTCACTTGTAGCAGCAACACTATTTTAATAGAAAACAAAACAACCTTTTACTGCCCTGAGCTACACGGGTCTTAATTTTGATTAGTGAGTAATAGGGCTGAAACAATTAATAGGATTAATCGTGATTAATTGATTATTGGAATAATCGTCAACTAATTTAGTAATTGATAAATCATTAACTGGAATGTAGAGGCTCAAAGATAAACAAAAAAATGAATTTTTCAGATGCATCAGGATTATGGAGATATAATATCTTTATTTTAGTGTTTTATAAAAGCATCAGGAGAATTCTTCTTTCAAGGAGGGCACTGACATTTCTAAACACCGTCCTTAATAGTGAAACAGTACATTTCACTTTATTGTTTTTTGAAATAACAATGAATTATCTCTTGGAAAAAGAAAGAAATCTAACAGAAGAAAAGGGTTTATGAGATTTAATCCTTTTATAGCTATATGGACATTGGCCTTTCTTTTATTTCGATAAAACAAAAATAACTTAAACTTCCTTTTAAAGAACCCCGTTTGGATCCGTCTCCACTGCGCTGTTTTCTCTACCTAAATCTGGTCTGTATTCCTTCTCGCCTGTATTAAAGTACCACCTGTTGAGCAGCAGACATGAACACTGAATGATGCTGTTGTACCTGATAACTCCAGGAAAGCAGCAGGACCTTGGAGTTTGCGTCTTCGGCTGAGGAGGAGACTTTGATGACGATGGATTCCACCATCACTGTGCCATCAGGCAGGTGCTGGATGGTGTAATCTTTTAGCAAACTGCAACCCAAAAAGAAACAAAGGAAATGGACAGGTCAGAAGAAAGGCAGAAAACAGGACAAGCATTCAGGATGAGATTGAAATGCAAATGAAGTAGGAGGAGGCCGGGTGAGGAGTCCTCTTACCTCTTGAGGTGTGTGTAGATTCTGTGCAGCGTGTCGGAGTCGCTGTGGGGGTCTTGGAGCTGCACGCGGCAGGTGAAGCGTAACTGATGCTCGTTTAGACCCAGCTCCTTCAGGGCCTGCTCTGACGACACCAGCTTCAAGCTCTGCAGTATATATTAAAAAAAAAGACCAAAAATTAAACAAACCAAAAAACCAAACTAACCACAGATGGCATCAGAGGTTTAATAGGTACGGCAAGCTAACAGCCATTTAATCAAGGTGAATGCCATTTGCTATTTTTTTCCATGTTTTTCCACAGATGTAAAGCAGCTGAACGCTGAAGGCTGTAGCTTTTAAAATGTAAACTCAGCTGAAATTACAAAGACATAGGGTTCCAGATTTCTATAATTATAAAACCTCTAGAGGACTGGTTGTGAATTAACATGTTCTAAAAACAATAAAATAGATAAATAAAAATTATCAAAGCTAAACTGAAAATCTTAGAGCTACACTACTTTGTAAACGGAAACAGGGTTAAAACAAAATTCTCATTATGAGGTTTACTGCTAATACACTTAATTTAAAAGTGATATATAAAAATAATATAGATTTTAAATTAATTAAGAAACACATTAAAACTGAAGCTGCTACCTCCGTGACCCGACCCCGAATAAGAGGAAGAAGATGGATGGATGGATTAAAATCAATCTTCAAACACGAGTTTTAATTTTACAACTGCAATATATTTTATACAAAAAAAGCTCCTAAAAATGTATTTAATAAATTCAATGTCAGGTTACATTTTCTCTGTCTTAAAATAATAAATCTTATCTTTATTCTCTTTTCTTTGTCACTCAGAACCAGAGGCTAAATTTGCCTATTTCAGCATCCATCTCACAGCGGAAGGATTAGGGCCACTGAAAAAGTCAGAAAAGTTAACTGACTTTTAAATTTTATTTCAGTTTACTAAACTGGAAAAAGTCAGAATTCTGACTTTAATCTCAGAATAAATTAGTTAACTTTTTTTCCCCAGTGGCCCTAATCCTCTACCGTAATCCATCACTGTCACTGGTGTGGTAGACAAATAAAAAGGAAAGTAAACAAACACTTAGGAGCAAAAGAAAATTCTTAAATTGTAACGGGCACAGGATTTATTTACTGTTAGTTTACAAACTTGTTTTACTTTTATCCCTTTTTTAAATCCTTTCATTATGTATTTTTATTAAGGCATTCCCGACGCAAACTGTGTTTCTAAACTTTGAAAACTTACATTTTCTTTCATAATCAGCGTTCCATGCATATGTGCGGGGTTTTTTGGGATCAGGCAGAGGACCTTTAACAAACAGAAATGAAAACAAAACATTTTTACAAACCGCGTTGAAAAAGAAAAAAAATAGAAGTCAGCTTTTTCCTTTATTTTATTTATCTATTAGCGGTATGCTTTGTCAAACATGTAGACACTTGCTTGAACTCTAATATTCTTAAGTATGTTAGATGTTTTTCCTCCCATGGTGGAACATTAAGGAATATAGAGGCTAATCTTTTCTCTCTCTTGCTCTTCTTTCGGGGTAGAATGTGATCCTCTTCATTACATAAGCAGCAAAGGTTTAGGAATAAAATGGGAGCATCTTAAGGCTGATGAAGAGAACACGGGTCTCTAACCCTGAGGCGCAGAATAATGAAGCATCCGCCTGATGCAACAGAGAATCATGAGGTATCAGGAGGATGCTGGGCTCACCAGAACTCACAGCTGAGCGATCTGTTGCAATTTCTCTGATCTGACTTGGAATAAGTTCAGTTAAACTTGGAGCCTGGTTTTCTTTCTCTTTATAAGTAGCAGGTTTTAATAGTAGTTAAACTTAGCAATTGCTTCCATGATAAAAAGGACTCTAAGGCGCAGCTACCTTTAGGAGGCAGTCAATGGCTTTCATTACATATAAACCAATCATTTACATAAAAGGAATGGCTTCTTATTACTTTAAATACGGATGAGACGGTGATAAAAACTGAAAAATTTTAAATGACTGTAAAAAACATACATTTTAATAGTAGCTAAACACTGGAACTACAAATATAGAAACAAAGCATAAAAAAAACCTTAAATGAGTAAAAATTGCCAAGCAGATAAAAAAAAGAAAATTTGAAACAGAAAAATACTCAAAAAAAAAATAAATAAATAACTGTACCAAAACTGCAGAGTTGTATGTTATGCAAATAAATACTAGGGGTAGCGTGTCCTGCAATTTAATGACTGGATGCAATCAGCTGGTTTTCCTTAGATAGAAAACTTTTAACAGATCTGACTGGATGATCTGGTTGCTTTTTTTCTCTAAAGTGCCTTGAGATGAAATGCGTTCCAAAGTGAAGGATTTATGATGCTGTGGGATATTTCCCGTCCAAGGACTCTGGAGAAACTTGTAAAGCATGTTGCTTTCATGTTTTGAGACACTACATTTCTAATCTACATCTGGTGGGCTGTTTCAGAAAACAGGCTGTATTTATTTCAGCAGAGATATTAGCCAAGACAAAACAGCAGAGGTGGATAATCCAGGTCCAGAAAGTAAAAACCCTGCCATGTTTTCCTCCATCCTTCTCATTTAACCAGGTGATTAGCTCCTCAGGTGATTAGTCAGTGTGTAGAGCTGGAAATGCAGATGGTTGGAAGTGATCTCTCTGCAGCCTTTTTACTTTCTGAACCTGGATTATCCAATTCTGCATCAAAGGCCTTCTTTCATTACAAGCAAAAATCAGTAGATCTAAAACTAAATCTCATATACTTTTGCATTTTTACATTTGCATCATGTTTACAATATCAGTAAATCCAAATGACCTTAATCATAATAATCTATTCCATTCGTGAAATGAGCTGTCTAGGATTTTCTTAGTCGATGTTATCATGCCAGCGGATCTGGGTCGATTTACTGTATGAGGGCAGGAAGAAGCAAAGCGTGAGCCAAAAGCCCGTTATCAATCAGAGTGAAACTGGGTGAAACACAGGCTGAACCAAAACCACCAGATAAACCTCACCTCCGAGAGCCATCTCCCTCTTGAGTAGGTTGAGTGACATATCCACAGGAACGCTGGGGTTAGTTATCACAGACGTCGTCTCCCCGTTGGCTGGCATGTAACAGTCTATACCTGCCGTTTAAAAGATGGTAACATTAACCAGACTGGAAATCACCTCTGCCTCCGAACGGCGGCGGAGAAATGCATATCTTAAGACAAAATAAATCCCTTCAGCGGCACTTACTGAACTCCTGTTCGATCTTGCCCTTTAGAAACTCCATTTTAGCAGCCTCGCCGTGCACGAGCAGCATGTTTCGAGGCTCCGCCATACGGATGAGCTGCATGATGCCCTTTGCGTCAGCGTGTGCACTGAAGGACATGTACTCCACCTGCATCTTCACGTCCAACTGCAAAGAAAAAAAAACAATCAGTTCAATTTTTAACTGACTTATAGATGAGAAATGCACAAGAAAACAGTTTGAAAACAGTTCCAAACACTGGTTAATAATAATAAGACTAACGTTTTCAGTATTATGATTAAAAAAAACTCCTGCTTCTTAAAAGTAACATGTTTTTATGACTTTTCTTTGCTCAGGAAAAGGATCTAATGTTCAACTTAAGCATAAGAAGTATTTCCTGATGATTTACTAACAGACATTACAAACCTGATCAAATATTTCAGCTTCATCCTTCTGAAAGCAGTTTTAAATATTTCTGCCTCCGTCTTTAAATTTGCATAAGAGTCATTAGAGGAATGAGGGATCTAATGATGTTTGTCCAACGTGTAAAGCTGGTTGGAATAAAAAAAGGAAAATCTTACCGTCGCTCTTCCTTCCATCTCCAGTTTTCTTTGTCCATTTAGGATCTTATGACCAATAGTTCCTTGCACACAATACCCAGGCATGATTACCTGTAAACAGAGTGTTTTTTTCTTTAATTATTATTATGCAGCGTTAGCTAAAGAGTATATGTACATTCATAGCCATACATTTAACTAATAAATTAGACGTTTTCATGTTTCCCAAAAAGAGGTTGTGTTTTTTAATGGATGGAGAATCTGTCGCCCCCAAACGATGCCAAAAATCTGTTGTTATTTTTTTTTTAGAAAATCCAGTTTTTTTGTAACCTGACTCCGCCAAGATGGATTTGCTTCGCATATCCATCTGGAAAACCTTCCCGTGAAGTAATTTTGGGAAGGATGGCGAAAATACCCTGGTTAGCTGATTGGCCTTATGTTGGTGATAGACGGGCCAAATAAACCAATCAGATCAACGAAGTCATATGACACGTACTAACAGGCGACAGCAGGAAAACACAAAACCGGCTGCCAGGCTACTTTATGTCTGTTTTCTAGCCTAAAGTTATGTCACCCAACTGTTGTATATCTGTGTTTGATGTTTGATTTATTCTGTAATGTTACAAGGAATTGTCAATAAAGCAAAAAAGCCAGGCTACTCTTGCCTAAAACTTGCTCGATAGCCGTACGCTTAATGCTAGTTTCATCGCCGAAGCCGCTTACATGTTCTTTAGATCGAACTGTCGCCAGCTTTCTCAAGCGCGCCACCACCTCAACCGCCTCAAAGCCAAGCGTTTCGATTGTAGGGCTGGTTACCGAACTTCGGTTCTTTTTATGGGTACCGACCGCAAATGCTTCGGTTCTACAGAGTATCGAAACATGCCTCGCCTTTCCGGTACCAAGTTTCGGTGATTGGGTGTAACACTTACGCGTGATTGCGCGATCCAGAAAAAATACGGCCAGGTGGTCCTCGCCTACAGCCAGGGTTCATGTGGGCCTGTTGCGTGAACTGTGTTGTGAGCGTCGTGGAACCCCTTTAAAATGCTCCTCGGTCAAAAGTGCGCGCTTCACTTTAGCCAAGACTGATTTCAATAGTGCGCAATGCAATACATGCACGAAAACAATTTAAGAGCAGAAAGTTGCTCGGTGTTTGACTGCAAGAGCGCACCGCAGCCGGCGCGCCCATCCTCCTCTCAGCAGCCCGTGGAGCAGAGCAGCCAGAGCGCAGTGAATAATGCTGCTTTCACCGACGCAGCGGTGAGCAGCAAAATAGCATCTGCTGCTTCCTTTTTGCTGCTTGCACGGCTGTTTCTGATGCGCCGCTGAAGCAGCTTTAGTGTTGCCTGGCTCTTGCCGGGTCGTAAAAGTGGCTCTGACGCGCCATTGCCAGCGAGCCTACTCTATCCTTTTCTCTGCCTGGCAGCTATATTTGCTGTGATCGCGTGGGGAATAAATAGTTTTATTATGTTTTTAAGTGGGAAAATCCACCCAAAACTTAATCAGCGCAGTCAGTTCATCCTGCCTTCCAATATTTCTGTCGAAGCCGCCAGGCCCCCATACCAGCGGTGCGCTGTCAGTAGGATCCCCATTCAACGGGCTTGTTTGTCCGATTAATGTAAATTTTTTTCTAAAGGAAAACTGCTAAGTAAAAAGGTCCTCACAATGTAACAGTGAATATTAGACACTGAAATATTTTTTTTTTTTTATGTAAGAGGTAAATGGAAAAATCAGAGCTTAAAATAAAACTCCAAGATTTGTACTTTTTATATTTGTGTAATTTTCTTTTTCTTCGAATTGATATTATAAAACTGGTATCCAAAAAAGTATCGTCCAGGAACCGGTATCGAAGTGAAGGTATCGGTACCGGAAATTTTTTAACAATACCCAGCCCTACTGATTGGACGTTTGTTTGGTGAACGGCTCCAAATATTCTTCAACGGAGAGTCTCCAGACTGATAAGCGAATGAAATCTTGAAAGCTCGCGAGATCAGGATGGTCTCACAAGGCTCGTTTTTTGGGGAATATGCTGAATGCTAGTTTAGCTGCTTATTGATAAACTGCACTAAAAGGTATTTATCATTTGTCACCAAGATCCAGTGAAGGAGGAAATATGAGAGAGCTTTCTGAGGCGCTTTTTTTTTCTCCACTTGTTTAAAAACAAGAAATCACTGGCAAAATCCCATCTTGAAGGTAATTTATAAAAATATATAGATAGGTGTTGTACTTTCCTAGATTTGCAGCTTTTTTAAATTTAAATATTGCAGTATTGCCAGAAATCTGAGATATTAATACCAGCAATAACCAATAAAAAAATTAATTACCTAATTTCATTAAGACACTATAAGAAACAAAATAATTTTACAAAACTATCCAGAAATCTGAGACATTAATACCAGCAGTAACCTTAAAGATGCCTGGGTATCTTTGTTAATATATTCAGTCCAAACATCAGACTCTGAAGGTGTAAATAATAAACAGAATCTCCAAATCAGTCACCAGGACATCTGTTTCTGCCTTGATTAAACTCTTTTTTGCTCCCTTCCCTGCGGTTGACATTACTAACCATTAAATAATAGTGATGAGCTGGCTTGTTTAAATACCCAATGACGATGCATGCACCATGTGTGGTTGAACGTAGATGTGTGGAAGGCTGAACGTGAGGTGGAGCCTTGGGTGCAAACTTTGAGCTGCAGCTACATTGCAAAAATGTAAATCTAAATAAGTCTGTTTAAAATAATTGCCTTTTTTTTATTTCAAGTGCATACGGTCTTATTTTAAGACTAAATCTTTTCATTTCATTGGCAAATCATCTTATTTACACTGGAAAAAACAATAGCAATAAGTAAAAATGTCTTAAATTAAGTGTATTTACCCTTTATTTGAGTAGATAAATGAGATAGTTTGCCAATTGAATGAGTATTTTAGTCTTAAAATGAGATAATTAGATAATATGCACTTGAATTAAAACAATGTAATTGTGTTTTCTTATTCTAAATGTAAATTTTCTTGTTCCATTTGCAAAATTCATCTTTTACCTCCTCAATCCAAGAACAAATGCACTTATTTTAAGAAAAAATGACTGATTTGGATGTAGATTTTTTCCAGTGTATCAAACCAAATTATGGGTAAATACTAGTGCTGTCAATCGATTAAATTTTTTTTAATCGCGATTAATCGCATCAATGCCTAAGTTAACTCGCGATTAATCGCATTTTAATCACACATTTTTTTTCCTGATTGAAAATCATTTAAATACTCTATGATGACATACAAAAAATATACATACAGGCTAGGTTTGTGCCAATGTTCTTTTTTAAATGAAAACAGGTCACATATACTGATTTATGCCATAGAAACATATGGCAAGAAGATGGGGAGGCATGTAGCAAAAAATAACAAATATGTAGCCAAAAAAAAGGCCCTGAAAACAGGCTGATGTAAAAGACAGTCTTTACAGTTAATACAGTCTTTTGAACAAAGACAAGGATTTTACTCTACTGCTATAAAATGTAGTACAGTTAACATTAGATGTTAATTAAACAAGATAATAATGAACAATTTTCAATCAATACATCAAAATCAATAGACCGACATCACTAGATGGAGGTAGTCTATGCTCTAGAAAGTTACTTTTCAGACACACAAGCACCCACCCACACACACACACACACACACACACACACACGATACCGACCTGTGGCGTACACACACGCACGGCAAGATATCCACACCGTAGCAGATTCCATTTCACCTCAGTAATCTGTTTTCTCAGCGTATTTCAGGTTGCTACTAGGCACCAGACACTCAACTTGTTTGTTGGTGGGTGGGGCTTAAAGAAAAGGCGCACTAGCGTCACCCAGTGTATGAGCGTGCTTTTTTTCCTTGAGGAGCTCCGCTCTCGAAGCCTATGGAAAATGCATAGACTGGGGAAAATAGCCCCGCCTTCCCGCAGGCTGCAGCGGGATGTACTTGGAAAATTGTATCATAAAACCACATAGCGTTAATCTCACGTTAAAAAAATTATCGTCATTAAAATGGCCTCGCGTTAACGCGATAATAACGCAATAATTTTGACAGCACTAGTAAATACATAATCTAACAAATATTTACTTATTTCTTTTAGTATGGGATCTATACAGGAATATTGCTTAGTTTTGTTGGTGCTCATGGTTTTATAAATCAGGATTTTATTGGGGATGTAGGCTCTTTTCCGATGTTTGACATGCTTACACTTATTTTATGGATCCTATTCAATGTTTTACTTTGTTGACTGACGTAAAAAAAAAAAAAAAAAAAAAAAAACATAAGGGACTCACCATGTTCTTCTCATTGCCAGCCCATTTCTTGAATATTTGCAAAGACTGGCCAGCATGTAGCATACCCGGTGTGGCGAACACCACCTAAGAGAATAAGTTGATTTTAAAAGCAAGCCAGTTCAACTTAAAAAAAAAAAAACACAAACAAGTAGGAGGAAGAACAGGCTCACCATTGGTCCAGGATTATCTGCATAGGAGCGATCGAAGGCCTTGATGTGTTTAAATTCAAACATGTTTCTCTGCACGAAGGTTTTCCGGATCTTCTGATTGGTCCATGTAATGAAAAGCTTATAGTAATGGTTGGCTTTCTCTGTCAGCCCAGTGGAGAAGTAGATGGGAGCCTTTAGATTCATTCTCTCCCTAAGATAATTAAAGGCAGCCCAATCAGTCAAAGACAATGTTTATTCTTTCAGTGCTGATAAAAGAAATGCCTCCCACATAACGAGCATTTGCTTCTTTGTATTGCAGTCATGTGCAAATGCTTCGCGCTAAGAGGTTTTCATTTATTTTACCTGGAATTTCAACAAAGTACACAGAAATAAAAAGAAAAACTAACAGCTTTTCATCCACAAGCTGTAATTATCTCCACACATCAGTTTCCTTATTAGCTCGGACATAAACTATGTGTTGATGATGACGATGCTTTGAAGCCAAACTGTTACCAAAATGTTTCCAGCAGGATGCAGAGCTCCTGCGCACGGCCCAGGGCGAAAACTGGGATGAGAACCTGGGAAATTAAAAGGCAGAATTTCAGAGGAGGATCTTCATATAAAACTAAACCAGAATGCTGCTTTACTGTTGAATAAAAGTTTACCTTTCCTCCTCTTTCTATGCTCTCATGAACTTTCTTCAGGAAGTCTCTTTCTCTGCACCGTTTTGAGTCACGGATAGTTGTTGCGTATGTCGACTCTGATATTAGGATATCCGGGCGGCATTTATCGATCCAAGCAGCACTAGAAAAAGAACAAAATCAAACCACATACAAAAATAAAGGTACATGTACAACCCCTCCAACATATAAAACTAAAATTAATTGATTATTGGAAGTTTACCCACAGCTATGACCCCTGTTTATTCTTTTTTACTGGCTTATTTTTCATTTCAGAGCATCAATTTTTCCTGTACTTAAATTCGGATGGCAAAATAAATTGCTTCAGAATTTCAGATTGCAAAGTTTCCACCAGATTAGCTTCTCTTCTCTTCATAGACCCTGTTTACGTTTATTTAGGGCTGAAACACTTATTCAGATTAATTGTGATTAATCGATTATTGAAATAATTGTCAACTAATTTAGTAATCAATAAAAAATTTTATTAAAAAAAGCTTCCTGGATAGAAATCGAAACGTTTTCAATAGGGATGCACGATATAATCGGCCCCTATCGGTATCGGCCTGTATCGGCCTTAAAAAACCTGAATATCCGGACATCGGGCCACCCCATCGATATTTAACCCGATATTTGATCAGCTTCTGAGTTTCTAGTCTAAAAAAAAAAAAAACTACTTCTTCTTCCTCAAAAACTTCTTTTTACAGACTTAAAAACTTCTAAAGACGAGGGAAAAATATTGATACATTAAAATATCCTTAATATCTTCATATGCTGATATATTGCCATTTAAAACACCATATCAATCTCTTTTTACTAATGAAATATTGCTATATGTCATCGCGATGCTACAAAAATCCCCCTAAAATACACGTCAAAATTTTGCCATAGTTTTATATGTTGATGATATTTACCTTGGTATCGATCCTATTTTACTAACAAAATCTCACAAGAATTTGCAAAAAATATCACAAGAGTTTGTAAC
>JAGKQL010000065.1:3664582-3703490 GCA_018398635.1 Cyprinodon brontotheroides | reverse complement strand
TAAATCAGCAAAGCTGAAGCAGCAACACGTCCAAATCCAACTAGATAGGGACTCTGGACAAGCAGGACTAAAGATAAGATAAGGACCAACGTCTTTGTCTTACAAGTTAAAAAGGAAATGCTCAGAAACGTAAACTACTGGAAAAGGTTCAGGCTATAAAATAATTGGACTTTTCTTGATGAATCGAAAGTATTTCTGTCCATCTGACAGTTTGACACGCTGTGCTGCAAAATGCTGTTGGAAGCTCAGCGCGTCCCTGTGGGTGTCTGAGGAAGAGCGCTCCCTGGGCCTCCCACTGCGCCCTATAGGAGGGGGTCAAACAAAGGGGACACTTTCCCCTCTAGAGCACTATAAATGGATCATTTCTCTCCCCTCTAGTCTTCATGTTGTAAATTTAACTGACAAAATGCACACAAAAAAAAAATCTTTAGAAACATTCCAGCTTACATGGCAGAAGATCATTGCCTGTGCAATAGTCAGGCACCCGTACAGGTCGCAGAGCGCAATGAACTTGTCCTCCTTCCTCCTACAAAGAACGTAGAACTGTTTGATGGTTTCCAGCGTCTCTTCCACACGTTTGAGTCGGATGATATTCGGCTGTGAAATCACTCGCTCAGCAAACGTCATCACAGAATCCTCAAAGGTTGCGGAGAAGAGCAGCATCTGACAGCTTTTGTTGAGCAGCCTGGATAAGAGTGAAGGCAGGGATCAGAGATGTAGTTTTTTATTTTAAATCCGTCATTAATTGAAAAGGTTCCCACCTTTGGATACGGATGCTCTGTTCCCGATGGCCCTGCCTGGCGATCATCACGTCAGCTTCATCCAGAACAAACATGGTGATCTTCTTGGGGTCGATAAGCTTGTACTTGGTGCACCAGTCTAGGACCGTTCCTGGGGTTCCAATGACGATCTGCTCCTGCCGCTTAATGCCTCGCTCCACTGAACACAGGCATGCAGACATAAAAACACCACTGCTGGATTTCCAAGTACAGACCTTTTAAACTCGCTTAACAAAAAGGTGTGAACTTCCATCAATAAAAACACCTTTAATCAATTTAGATATCTCAAACATTTATTCCTAGGGATGCACGATATAATCGGCCCCCTATCGGTATCGGCCTTAAAACTGAATTTCGGACATCGGCCACCCCACCGATATTTAACCCCATATTTGATCAACTTCTGGAGTTTGCTGCAGTCAAAAAAAAAAAAAAAAAAATACTACTTCCTCAAAAACTTCTTTTGCACGCACTTAAAAACTTCTAAAGACGAGGGAAAAAATATTGATACATTAAAATATCACAATATCTTCATATGCTGATATATTGCCATTTAAAAACTACCCATATCAATCTCTTTTACTAATGAAATATTGCTTATATGTCATCGTTATGCTACTAAATCCCTAAAAATTACTCTTAAAATTTCTGCCATATTTTTTATATGTTAATATATTGACGCTGTTTCGATCTATTTTACTAACAAAATTCTCACAAGAATTTGCAGCAATATCACGAGTTTGTAACAGAATCGATGAAATTTCATGAGATTTTGAAAGTAAAATAGATCGATACCGCTTTAAAAAATCTATTTGATATCAGCATATGAAAATATATTTGAGTATATTATTTTTTCAAAGTGTCAGAAATGGATAACAAAACTGCTATTTTTAATGACTACTTATTTTTGTCCAGCTTTAACATCATTATCGATATCGGTTATCAGCTACATGAGTTTTAAAATATCGGCAATCGGATATCGGCCAAAATCCCAATATCGTGCATCCCTATTTATTCCCCAAAATATTCTCTCCTTCTCAGTTCTTCTATAAAGTATAACAATGATGCTCCTGAAAAGTTTAAGGATAAATTTATTTGACTGACTACAGATAATGAAAGAATGACTTCTGATGCTCACGTAAACATGTACAAACAAATCCTCCAACCACAAAAAAGATCATTTCAGGTTCTTACCTCGGCTCCCTCGTATGGCGTAGGCCAGTTTCACATTTGAACAGAATTTGCCCATTTGTTCGATCACTTGGCCAATCTGCAACGCCAGCTCA
Source organism: Cyprinodon brontotheroides (assembly GCA_018398635.1). Lineage (NCBI taxonomy): Eukaryota > Metazoa > Chordata > Actinopteri > Cyprinodontiformes > Cyprinodontidae > Cyprinodon > Cyprinodon brontotheroides. The sequence goes on along the minus strand of JAGKQL010000065.1, from coordinate 3,701,425 downwards.
TAAGTTGGTGCAACACACAGACACTAAAAGACATTTTATTATTAAAATGAGAGAAAATGCTACCAGAGACTAACAATTACCCCATTTACACTACCCTTGAAAAAAACTATCCATGTCGAGACCGGTCCAAGCTCGGATCAGTTAACCAGGCCGAGCTCGGTTCTGACAACCGTTTACACATCACTCTATCTCGGTTCCTCGACTCTTCGCCTCCTAGTGACGATCTGCGGTATTACTGCCAGTATTGAAGGAGGAAAACAAGCAGTTGGTGGCGGGTAATGCACCAAAAGTTGTTTGCCAACCGCCATAAAACACAAGAAAAAGGAGACGAAGAAAGGAGGAATCAAGCCAATCAAAATGGCGGCGCCCGTCACATTCAGAAAGTTATGCTTGATTATTGCTGTACTACCTCGGTGTTTTATGAGGGTCAGGCAAAGACGGCAACCTTTAATATACTTTGAATAGTTTTGTTCTTCTTCTGTTTTGTGTTGGTTGGCAACCAACTTCCGGAGGGGCATTACCGCCAACTACTGGAATGGAGTGTGAATCGGGACGTGCAGCCAGACAGAGATGACGCGTTCTGCTCATGCGCTCTTGTTATCAAAGAACCGAGCCAGGGCAAAAGCCCACCTCTGGAACTGGTCTGCAGTTATCTCGGTTCGGTTGTGTCTAGCTCGGTTCAATTCAGTTTGCTTTCCATTTACACACACCCATAAGTTATCTCAGTTACTGAGCTCGGCCCGGTCTCGGCACGGTTTTCAAGGGTAGTGTAAAATGGGGTAAAAGACCTTTTGCTCACATGAGTCCAGTTATTTTCAGGGTTGACGTGACTCAGCATGGCCAGAGAGAACGCTGCAGTTTTACCGGTGCCAGACTGCGACTGAGCGATCAGATTCTGACGTCTAGAAGTAAAGAGAGCTTACATGAAGTGAACCCATCGCTCATCTGATGGAGTAAATACAGAATGACATCATCAGTTATAATACAGATAAACCTCCCCCCATCTTATTTTAAATGGAAAACACCAATAATTGAACAAGGAAATATACCTGAAAAAATATATATATAAATGTCAATTTTATCAATAACATTGACAAAAGGACAGAATCTTAAGCTCACATTCCTTTTATTCTTTTTCTAAATTTGTCTTATATAAAATTATTTTAATAATAGTTTGATTCATAATGATGCAGGAATGCCCACAGCTTCCCAATGATCCGGCCCTGGAGGACTGTGGTTTCATTAATGAACCGGATTTAATGAAATTAATAACATTCCTATTTACTGAATAATGCTGGATATTTAATCCCAATTGTTAGTGAAATTGTGCAAAAATAAAGGATTTTTCTCCTTGTACAGGATTATACAGAATATATATTTCACACTGATATGACAATCACATTATTTACAGGGATGTGCACAGATAGAAACTAGGTGGTGCTTTGGTCTTTGGTCCAAAATACTAATTATGAATTTAAAAGCCTATCAAACCAAGAGTCTAGACTGTTGTAATTTTTGCTTCATGAGACGTGTAGCACCACCTCAATAGAGCCTTGCCCTGGTGAAGGGCCAGCTAGCTCTGCAAGTAACTAAAGCGCATTTACATCCTTCAAAAACTAGTTAGTTTATAGCATATCGTCTTTAATAGGGATGTAGGGAAAAAAATAATAATAATAAATCAATTTTGGCAATATATCATGATTTTTGGCTGCCCGATATAACATTGATTATTCAGTTCCTAGTATTGATTAAAAAAAATTAGTTTCTTTATGTGCCTTTTTAATATTTACCTTATTTATTTTTTGTCCTTTATATTTTTTTTAACATTTGTGCCTGCCCTACATTTACAGGCCATCCAATGTGCATAAGTTGACTCTCTAGGAACCACCCCCTCCTCATTTGCATAATGAGGCAGAAATGCAGGCAGAAATGTAAAAAAATAATATAAAGGAACAAAAAAATAAATAAGGTAAATATTACAAAGGCAAATAAATAAAGAAGCTAATTAAAAAAGTTATATACATTTATGTCTAACTGTATAATTTAATTTCTACTTACATTTCTTTGTTTATTGTATTTTTGTTGGCAATTAATTGTATGCTTATTAGGGCTGCAACTAACGATTATTTTAAAAATCGATGAATCCGCCGATTATTTTTTCGATTAATCGATGAATCGGACAAAAAATATTTTTTATATTTTATACTCTTTATTCCAAAATAAACATTTTAGACAGAACAAACAAGCACACAAGTACAGGTTGCTCATTAACTGTACTGGTGCAATATGAAAAAATAAATGTTTGTGTTAAAACTATGCAAACTTACATGAGAAATGTAGCTGTACATCCACAAAATATAGGGTACTTTTGTTTTTAAAAGCCCCTAAGGGGAGACAAACAATAAAGCCCCCCCAAGGGGTTCAAACAATAGGCCCCCCATTTCAATAAATAGGTTTTTTAGACTAGAAGAGTTCTGCCTTTTTAAGACAGGAAAGTATAGCAGTTAAAGTTGCTGCTTGAGAAAATACTGAACCATAGAGATAAAAATAGCCCTGTGATTCAAATTATAAATTGTATTTGGAATAAAAATGAGAGAACTAGGGGTGCTAAAAAACACATCCTCCAAAGACAGATATTTACATGGGAATGTGGCATAATTAATTGACATATTACTGATCTTGCTGGATTTTATTCTGCTTTACTTCCATAAATTGCAGGATCTTTACTTTATTTTTGCCAGAAGATTTAAACTTTAAAAGCCTTGCCCTCATAATTTGCAAGTTAATTTATTTATAAAGTAAATATAAACGCTGCTTAAGCTAATTCAAATGAAATTAAAAGTAAAATAGAGTAGCCAACCTTATCACTGTCTGTAACCTACTAACACGGTAAGGAAAGCATCAGATGAGCTACCTGAGAAACTAGAAACTAACGTTACGTTTCCCCACTTTAAAACCAAACAAACATGGTGCTTCCGTGCCATGTTAATTTCTTTTGACAAAAGTTGCATGTTACGACTTTTTTCACTTTACAAAGCGCAGGCTATTTTAGTTATTGTGATCAATTTAGCGCCGTCAATCCGGTGCATGCGCGCTTCATTTGCAGTCTGGGCGCTGAGGGTAAACATCCTGCTGCTCTGACTGCAGCGCTGAGAGGGACTCCTGCGGGAAGAACGGGGTTGGGATGGGGGAGGCGCCCCACGGCAGAGTAGGAACGATACATGCTTTCACATTAGAGTCTCCAAAAGCCGCCAGTGACACCGTAAAAAGTCGCCAGATTTGTCGGCTAATTTAGCTTTTTTGAAAAATAGTCGCTGGAGGGGTCTGAAAAGTCGCTGAGTTGGCAACACTGCACCTGCAGCGCTGGCTCGCTCTGCCCGTATTTTTCTTCTTCCCCGCTTCAATCAAGTGGCAGTGATGGCCGGCGGCGGATATCGCGCGACACAACTAATCGATGATGAAATTCGTTGCCAACGCTTTTAAAAGTCGATTTTATCGATTCGTTGTTGCAGCCCTAATGCTTATATATTTATTGAGCATTTATTTCTGTATTTATTTTTAAATATGGCAGAGTTAGTCCTCCAAAATCTGGACTGTAAAAAAACCTAAAAATATATAAAATTTTCTAAAAAATAACTGATTCTCCCTGATCCGAACAGGAAAAAAAGATAATCTGTAAGAAGAATGAGAGTTTTTTAATCTTAAAATAAGATTATTACTTATTATGCACTGGAAATAAGATAACAGTTGTTTTTTTTTTTATATTTTAAATGTAAACCTTAGTTCATCTGCAAAATGTCATATATACCCCAAAATAAACTTAAACATGTTTTGGCATCCTAGGCTTTGCATTAAACTTCTATTTCTATATTCCTTGGAAAACTGCCTTGCCTTATGGTTAGCATCAGGATAATAACAGTTTCTCACATATATTAGATCCATATGTTACAACAATTGAAAGATGCTTCACTGTCACTTTGAACAAAAACATTTTTTTTTAAATATAACTTTTCTAAATTTTGAGATAATATGTCTGATAAAAAGTACATTTACATAATTTTTTAAGCAATTTTATTTGACATTTAAATATGAGTCCCCTATGACTTTAAAGGAATAAACTTTTCCAATGATTCTTCCTCCAATTTAGTTGTTACTTACGGTTCTGCGAGCATCATAGGCAAAGCATTTTCTTGGATCCTGGATGGTCTGTTGAATCCCATTGTGAAGACACCTTTCAACAGTTCAGGTTTCCTAACATAAAAACCAGTCAGGATGAGTTTGCACATTCAACAGCTGGAAAAAAATAAAAATGGCTACCATGCAGAACATACAGTCTGAGTTCCTCAAAGGTTTTGGCAGAGAACAGAGGGGACTTGGGGTCTGCCTGCTGGACCTCAACCTGGTTCCCGTTCTTCACCAGAGAGCAGCGGATCAGTTTATTAAGCAGAGACTGCTCCGCTTTGTTAACTCGATCACCCGCCGCGTCATTTTCTTCATCCTGGCTCCATTTTGGCTCTAGGTTAGCTGCAGGGTCAAACACCACAGACACAATTAAAGCGGTTCAAATTCAAAATAAGAACAAAAAGGATTAAAAAAATACCATTAACGTCCTCCTTCAATTGATGAAGTGTTGATGTGATATGTTTGGGAAACTGAAACAGTCAAAAAACAACAAAAGGAAATCAGTTCCAACACGCATGGTTAGCTTCAGCTAACAGGATATGCTAATGAGCTAACGAGCAATCAACAGGTGTTTCTGACCGACAGATATTAAAAAAACCAACCAAACGGGACGGAGTTGTGGTCTCCTGAACATCGACTGCTAACGCCCAAGAATCTTCTGCCATTCTCTTGAAATATATTTATAATCCAGTAAAAAACGAACTGATTTTTGCCGCCAGCGTCCTTTAGACCGGAGCGGACCGTTACTGCTTAAATTCTGTTGTTGCCTTTACAAGTGCAGCCTATGTAGTAATTTCAAGTTTCTATCAAAATCCGCATTTAATTACTCAAATATAGATTTTAAATTTAGTTTCACTTATGCGATCATAAGGTGTTTTTGTGAGTTAAAAGAGATTTTTAAAGAACTATATATATAAACCCTTTTTGTGCAACATTTATTTTCATTCTTTGATTTTTTTTTCTAAATAATTCTCTAATATTTTACTGGGTGACTTAAATCACATAAGATTTGAAAATTAGTTTTAGTTATTTACCACATATACCGAAATCATTATCTTTTTTAAGATTATATTTTAAAGGCCCGACACTTTTGTCCAGACTGATATTTTCTTACTTTATTGGGATACATGAAGGCATCACAAAGTTTTGCTCAGTGCATTATTTGGGCGGGAAGTTGCACGCCGCCACAGTCTCCCCCTTGTGGTGGCGGCAGCACATAAATGGAATAAACAGGGGGCAAACAGAAAAAGAAATGATTGTAAATGACTATAGATTAGAAATGATTATATATTTTTAAAATATAAAAAGAAATTCCAGCACTGTTAGCCTATACATTGTTTTGTGTTCTCCCTCCTTTATATATATATATAAAACTGTAACTGGAGCGTGTAGCAAAAGCAATTTCCCTCTGGAATTATTAAAGTATTTCTGATTCTGATTCTCATTTTTAAGCAGTAAACAGTGAAACAAAGCAGGAATATATTCACCAAAAGCCCCATCCTGCATCACATCATGTTTCCCTGTCTGTCACCGGCAGTTTGCTAAATAAGAACCATGTGCGCGTAATTTTACTTAAAGATAATGAATGAAAGAAATCAATGCATCTTTATAGCAGTTTAAAAGCTTACATACATTTTATTTGTGTGTGGTGCAATATCACTGTCTTTCATGGGGCCCCATCCCTGTGTTTATAGATAGTGGAGACCTGCCTGTTTTTCAGTGTAGTCCTGTTTCTCTGATTGTGACTGGCTGGATGTGCTCTCTTCATCCCCTGACATGGGAGTTGGCTCAGAGCTCGTCTGCCTGGCTGTGTGTTTCTACCACTGGAGGCTGCCTTTTTCAGTTGATTTTGGGGACCCTGCTACTGTCTCCTTTTAACCCCTAAAATAAGATAATTAAGATAATATGCCGCGTGAAATAAGACAATGCAATTGTGTTTTTCTTATTTAAATCCTAAATTGTCTTGTTCCATTGGCAAAATGTCATAACGTCTCCCTCAATCCAAGAACAAATACACTTATTTTAAGAAAAAATGACTTATCTAGTTTTCATTTTGGGTGGTGATTGGTGAACGTTACAGAGTCCCAACAGATTTCCTAACTCTTTAAAGCCTAAAAAAACAGCTTTTAAAACCTGTTTTCTGAAATCTGTAGGCCGAGACGGGAGCCGAGCTTCTCTCCTCATTTGATTCCTTCCCTGCTGAGCGCCTCGCCGTCTTTGAAGCCGCAGACGCAGGTTATCTGACCTCATCTCTTTTGTCAAACAGACAATACCGGCTTGTTGGACCATTAGTTTCTCTTTGTTGATGCTCCTCCAGGTGTGATATCTGAGTGAAAATGCAAAGTCGACCTAAAGGATGTAAAAGCAGAGCTAAACAAAGCTTTGTGAAACCATAAACCCCCTGTGGGATGATTCACATCACTCCTCTGCAGTCAGACTGGAACCAAAAACTCAGATGATCTGATCTCTGAGTTTGAACTAAAACCACATATAAGGAGCTTAAAGGAACTAAAAGACAATCGGCGGTCTGATTCATGAGGATGTAGTACTCTGCTCCTGTGGAGGCGCCTCATTGGCTGAGGAGAGCAGAGCTGTGATTGGCCGTGACGGCTGACGAGGCAGCGCTGAGACCTGTTACGCCAGATGCCCTCCTCTCGTCCCCTGCAATGTTTGCAGCCCGCCGCACGCGATCCCTCGCTCCGCTTGGCTGCACCCTCTCATCGCATTACTTCTGCTATTCTAACTCCTCCATCAATTATGCACTAGAATAACTTCGGGGCCCTGATGGAGCAAAAACACAAAGGGGATCATGGTAGCGCTGCCTCGCGCACCGATCCCCAGCTCACGTTCCACAACCGCGCGACCTGCCAACGTACCAGCAGCTCACGCAGGGCATCGGTGGCGGCACGCACCGGCGGAGCCGCGCGCCACACCAACATCACCATCAATGTGTTAGTAGGTCAGAGATGGAAACTGGGAATTCAGCTGAGCAGCTTAAAGGAAGCACCAAGAAAACCTGCTGTGATTCTTCAGCTCATCTCATCGGAACTGGAGCTAAAACCCAAAGAAAACAAATTAAAAATAAAGTTTTTACTTTTAGATTTAGGAGAAAATCCAAAGTTTTCTTCTGATTTCTCATTTACACACTCAGCTTTTCTCAGTCAATCAAAAAGTTCCTATAGTCTTCCATCTTCTGCATTCATGTAAAATCTTTATCTTTTCTCACAAAATCTACAACTTTAGGTGGAAATATCATGAATAGAACACGTAAACTAGTCTAAAATAGTCATTTTCATCACTTTGACACAAATTAGTATTTTTACAAAAACTTTAACATCTGAAAATAAACCGAAAACCTGATTTTTCTTTTAGTTTCAGTACCTTTAGTGGATCTTAGACACAGTATTCGAACTTCAGACAAAAGAAAAAAGCTAAAAAGGGAATAAAGTTTAAACTTGTTCAAAAATTCAACCAAATATTTTCAAAATATTTAAGAATAAAAGTACTTTAAAAGATGCAGAAGCAGCTGAGTTTAGTAAATTTTAAATTATTTTAGTTTCCAAAAAAAATTCTGCATTGAAATGAACGACTTTACATAATTTAATCTGCTAGAATAATAACAATAATATTAGCTTTGAATATTTAAACCTAACTGAAATTATAGAGCTGGGATTAAATATTTCGTATATTCATCCAAACTTTTTAAACTTCAAAACTCTTTTTGTTTGCATAAGAAAAAGTCTAAAACGTCAAAATTTTCCAGCATTTATGTTTCAGCCCTAAATCTATTTAATTTTCTGATATTCATAAACCCTATTAACTGTTCAGTGTTTATATTTTCCAATTTTTCCATTTATAAAAAAATCTTTATTAAACACTGCCCTGGATTTTTCTGCTTTCATTTTTTTTTTTTAAACAACATTTTACATTAAAATAAACAAAGTTTTACCATAGACACTTTTTGGATCATTTCCTTACCTCTTAACTTTGAAACTGGCCGTTTCTACATAACATTTCAAGTTAAGATTTTTAGCAAAAAGTGCAGAAAATGAATCATTTTCATTTATATAAAATCCCTTCTAACCACAGTTGGAAAACTACATATTTTTATTTAATGGATTTTTTTTTTACCTGTTTTTAAAAAAAAATCATTTTTTGCTGAAACACATGAATATAAACACTTTTTTCGTGCTTTGTCATAATTTTTATTCATAATTTTTTTAAGATTTGCTGCAAATTAAAAAAAATATACATTTTACAAGATATAAAAGTAAACTAAAATGAAATTTTTGTTCAAAGACGTAATTTTATAAAGGGTTAGAAGCCTAAATGAACTTTAGCCATATAGAAATAACAGAGAACTTAAGGTTTAAATTAATGAGAAAACTTTTACATTTATTTGACGAATGAAATCTAGGAAAGTTGATTATGAAATATTCTGGTTTTAAACTTTTAGAATGGTCTGTTTTTCGTATATCTTTCAGTATTTCCTTATCATCTTTAAAATGCTTTTTAATTTTAATTGAAAAATAATAATTTACATTTAATTCCACAGAATTTGAAACCAAATTTGTGACAAAGGTACATCAATTGTTCTTTCTCAAAAGAAAAAAAAAATTCAAACATTTTTTTGACTTACCAAAGTAACAAAGTATGTTTCGCATGTAAACACCTAAAATAAATAGCATTATATGTAGAAGGTTCTCGCTCGTTTCTGCTTAATTCGACTTTAACGACTTTGACCGTAACAAAAGACTCAACGGATGCCAGAGGTTTGCTTTTTCTTTTCTTTCATGGCTTTGGCGTCAGATCAGGAAAGATTAAGAACTGCTCATGTGACATCTTGGGTTTCTTAACCTAGTTTTAGTCCCTGAAACAAGATGGAGTCATATTTGGAAAATGGCTGCCGGCGCTCCTCCGCACTGCGCTGAAGAAAGGAGGGAATGAGGAGAAGAAGTAAGCCTTCGCTTTGGGAAAGGTGCAGATTCCTCAACTCTAAACTCAAGCTTTACTGTGTTAAAATAAACGTTTTATCAAAGTCTTTCATCAGCAGAATAATTCTGGGCAAGAGAGGAAAGAGCGAAAAACAAAAAGAAAGAAAGAAAGTCGACCTCTGTGTTAGAGCCATGGCCGTCCTGACCTGGATTTCTCCTGGTTGCGTGTGAAGGTTTGTCCAAGATCTATCATGAGATCACAAACAGCTTTTTTAAATATTTCATGGATCCCGGAGCACAAAGTGAGCAGAAACCCAACAGGAGGAAACACATTTGACTTTCAACAGGCCACAGATCCACAGAAAAGGTCCCGCAGAGTCACGCCAAGTTCAAAAAACGACTGCCGATGAATCTGATTATCAGCCTGAAAACAGCAAGAAGTGGTTTCATACCTGAGGAATTAGGCAACACTGGGAAACCAGAACTAATAAGCACCATGGATGCTTGATCTGTGTTGTGTATTTGGGCTGTCCGAGAGCTTTGTCACCCTGAATCACCCGTGATTCATCTAGCTAGTGCAGAGGGGCTCTGCTTGTGCAGCCGACGCAGACCCCTTGACAGCAGAAAACAGATTACTTGTGCAGGTGAAGGCATAACCAATAAACCACTGGGTTATTGCATCAGTTAATTTTGTTTTAACAGATAGCACACTCTGCACTAATTTAAAATAATTTCAAATGGCAGAAGAAAAATCCCAAGCTACATTTAAAATAATAGTAAAACGAATTATCTTAATTCCTACTGAAACTGTTTTTTTTTTCAAACCAATGCTGCAATCATTATAACATTTTCCAAGTTTAAAAAAATGGTCCTTAATAAAAAATGTTCTTTTAGCTCAACTGGCAGCCCGGTTTATTCTCATTACCTCCGTTTAACTGAAACAAAACAAGACAGCAAAGACTTTCCTGTTCGGATTTTAAAAAGTCAAAAACTGGACAAATAAGATGCCAGATTTGACTAATTTCTGTCCACAAGTTGATTCAGTGATCAGGAAAGAGAGCAGCTCTGTTCTAGATGCTTAAAAACGGTTTAAATCAGATTAATCAAAATTAATCTGATTATTGAAGTAATTGTCATCCAAGTTAGTAATTGATTAATCGAGTAAAGAATGCCTTTAGCTGACAGAGCAACCCACTTAGAGCAGCATTTATATCAAAATTGTAAAAAAATATCCAAACATTTTGCATTTAAGACAAAAAAAAAACATTTTCGTCTTTCAAAATGCTTTATCCAGAACTCCTCAGGTGGAAAACTTTTAGTTTCACCTGGTTCAATTTCATAAAAAGCCTTCTTTAAAGAAATTTTGGCTATCCGACTATTAATCGATTAATCAAAGTTAGTTGCAGCTGTAGTTTAAACATTTTGTTTACACCCACATGAAGAGGTTATGACATTTTTACTACTTGGCCAATCACTGCATATCGGTATTTTTGAGAATTATAGAAATAAACTGCGACAAAAAATTATAAAATCTTACATACAGTTTAGTTGAATACGTTTCAATGATTTATGTTTTGATCAGTATAAAAAAACAACCCCTAATTAAAATCAAAATAACTTATGATTATAAGGAGATCACAAAAATGTTAAATGGTCACATTCAGCGCCGTAATGCCATAGATCGCCTTTTTTTGTACTCTAAACAAGGTTAGTACGAAATGATTACTTCCATTTACCAATTAAAACTCCATCTTGAGTAAAATACAGACAACTATTTTGAACTGTAGGTGACTGAAACACTGCGACAGACTGGCGACCTGTCCAGGGTGTACGTCGCCTCTCGCCCATAGACTACCGGAGATAGGCACCTACCCTACCACGACCCTGACAGGACTAAGCCGGAGAAGATGAATCATCGAAACATTTCCAAAATCTCTCAGATGGGGTGTAAAATACTAGCCTCGTGAGACCATCCTGATCTCGCGAGCTTTCAAGATTTCACTCGCTAATCAGTCTGGAGACTCTCCGTTAAAGAAAATTTGGAGCCGTTCACCAAACGAACGTCCAATCAGCGTTGGCTTTGAGGCGGGTTGAGGTGTGACGCAACGAGAAGCGCAACAGTTCAGTCTAAAGAACATGGCGGCTTCAGCCGATGAAACTAGCGTTAGCGTGGCTAACGAGCAAGTTTTATCGGAATTACAGAGTATTTCTTCACTGAAAGAAGAGCAAAACACTGCTCTGGAGGCTTTTCTCAGAGGAAAATATGTTTTTGCTCTTCTCCCGACTGGTTTCGGCAAGAGTTTGATCTATCAATTGGCTCCTCTTTGTCGTCGCTCTGTTAGTACGTCATATGCTTCGTTGATCTGATTGGTTTATTTGGCCCGTCTATCACCAACATAGGCCAATCAGCTAACCAGTATTTTCGTCCCTTCCCAAAATTACTTCTACGGAAGGTTTCCAGATGGATATGCGGAGCAAATCCATCTGGCGGAGTCAGGTTACCAGAGTGGCAGTTTGTAAGAATGGGGCTCAAACTCAGAACCTCAGGATTCCAAACTCTATGCCTTAACCACTATGCCACCACTCCCAAAATGCAAATGGCATGGCAGTGAACTAACAAAGTGCAAAAAGGACATGAGGGCTCCAAAGATACTTGCCAGTAACCTTTGCAAAGATCTGTAGTCCATCGGTCTCTGAATGGACGTATTTTGAATGGAAGTTGTGGTGAATTTATTTTATATATGTAGAACGTTTTTTGTTTGACCATGAATTTTAATTCACACTTCATTTGTTGTTCTAACACTCAACCATTTGGGCGTGCATTCACAGAACAATATATGACAGTTTGAATATTATTTGATTAAATAGCATACTTACCACCCCTACTGGTGTAGATAATAAATACTTGATAAATGCACAATTTATTTTCTTTCTTTTGTTCCCCATCTTTGTATTTTGTCACTTCTGTTCTTAAAACCTTTTCGGGGCAATAGTCACTTTTGGTAACTTTGAAAGCTTGGCGTTCTGTTTTGCTCTTTCTTTCCCCTCTTTTCCACACTACTGGGATGGCTTTTGTTTCCTCTTCTTTTTCTCTTTTTCACTCCCTCTTCTTGTCTCGGTCTTGCCTCTTCATTCACGATTAGTTTGCTAATATGTGTCGCTGCTGTCTTGCTGAATCTTTTCTGCATATGCTCAGTAAGAAGGACTGATCCAATGCAGTGGAGATTGAAAGGGAGGGGAGGGGGGGTCCCGTAACACAGTGAATGTTTTGCTTGAATTTTAGCTAAAGAATATAATCAAAAACTTAACCAATGTGCACAAATATTAACTGTATGAACCAAATCTGTATGAGGAGTCCTATGAGGCCCTCAGGAACTTGAGGCCCTCTTCAACCTCCTAAATTTGCCTCATTGTATCTCCAGCCTCTTATTAAGTGTGATTGAATGATGCAGAGTGGCTAGCAAAAACATAAACGGGGGAGATCGAGGAGGGTAAACCATATAGCAGAGGTGAAAACTGGGATGTGCACGGAAACATTAAATCCAAGGGAAAAGCAAAATAAGCAGAGGAAGAGCTAAAATACACAGGAAATGGAACACAACAACAAACAAAAACACAGAGGAATAACGATTACAGCAAGAATGCAGAACATCATAAAAAACAAGTAGTATAACAAGGAGCTATAGTTTTCAAAGTTTCAATCTAATGAAATTCAAAGTTTTCTATCTAAGGAAACCAGTTGATTGCATCAACTCATTGACTCGAATGCAATCCCTCACACTAGGCATGCTTGTAGTGACAGTGGAGAGGAAAAACTCCCCTTTAACAGGAAGAAACCCTCCAGCAGAAATCCAGGCTCAGGTGTGAGCCGCCATCTGCCGAGGCCGACTGGGGTTCAAGGGAGACAGAAGCAGAGACACAAAAAGCAGCTGTAAAAGGCGTCTCCGTCCAGGAATAAGAACAAACAGGCAGACAAGAACCAAAATATTCATGGTTTGGTTAAACATTCCTGTGTCTGAATGCTCCACCTTTACGGTAGTAGGAGACTAAGTGATGTCCAATTAGTTTTTTATTTTGAACAAGAGGGATGCGACAAAGTGGAATACAATACATTTTTTTTCCTAAAGTTCTTAGTGTGAGCTGACGCTAATTCAAAAAATAACTATCTATCCCAAGATTCTTTTTTTTCCTAATGTCTACTAGGGATGCCAATAATTAATTCAAACAGTGTATTTATTAAATCCATTAAAAGCGAATTACTGCTCTTTTAATCTATTTAATGTGTTTGAAGATCCATGTTTTCTGCCAGATAGCTCTAATGTGTTGCAAAAACCTGCAAATCTCTCGCTGTGCTTTAATAACAATATCGCTTTAAAACCTTTTTTTTTTTTTTTATCACCATGACTTTTATCCTTAATGCTCGTAAAACTGGTGTCACCTTACCATAGAAATCCGGGTTTACATGATACTGATGAGGATTACTGAGAGGAGCGATAAAAAACGCTCCACTGACAGCTTTAGTTGTACTATTTCAGTCTTAAAAGTGGACCTGCTGAAGTTATTACTGCTGGCTACCAAAAGTGAAATTGTGCTCAATTTGAACAAGGATGCTTTTAAAACTCTTAAATAAGATTTAAGCCTAATTTTAAACTGCAATTTTAAAAGCATTTTCTATTTAGCAAAAAACACGGTTTGGAAAGGGATCAAAAGAGCGGGTACATTTCACTGCTCACTACTTCTAAAGGAAACAAGTAAATGTAAAAAACAGCATCCCAGAAAGGACGGAGACGAGTGAAAACAAATCTGAGTGGTGTAATAAATAAAGTCGCATTCCTTTTGAAATGAGATACTGTGGTATTTGAGCATAAAAGACATGTTGCTGAGCTTGTTATTGGAGCATAATATGAAAGCCAACATCTGCTTTTGTTATTAAAAGTCCAAATGGTGATTTTGAAATGATCCACTTGCCCATCTGTGATGTCCCCAATAATGCCGAAAGATATTAAAAAAGTTTTGAACCAGAGAAGGTTGGAGTGTCTACTCATTTCTTTTATTGGAAAAAAAAAAACTCTCATTGCCTGCTTGACTGGGAATAAATTTGCTCACCATTCTCTTTATACGACTTAAAAAACTTAGAATTCTGGATTTTGATTTCCTTAAGAACAGGGTTAGAATTATGAAAGGCTAAAATATATATATTAACTGTAAACCACAGCCAAATTTTTCAATATAACGCATTTGTACACAAGAAAAATGGCAATACAAATAATAAAGTTATAAATTTAAATAAACATAGAGTTACGGTATGTGCTTTTACAGTTTTTCTGTGTGGTTCTGGTTCTGGGTTTGATTCGAGCACAAAGACCTGAGGTGTCAGGGTGGTTGATCAACTGATATGATCTGAAATGCATTATGGAGCTCAGTCATTCAGTGATTTATAGACTAACTGGAGTATTTTAAAGTCTATTCTCTGACATCCACGGAGCCTTTAGCAGGTCTTAAGAACTGGGCTGATGTTCTCCACTTTCTTAGCTCTAGTGAGGATGCAGGCAGCAGCGTTCTGGATCAGCTGCAGCTGTCGTTTTATACAGACCAGTGAAACACAGCTGAACAGAAATATTTATGATTTAGGGTCAAATTTATGATTTTGACTCAGTGTAACACAGAGGACACACATTGCTTGCTCAAACCCATCTAAATATACAAAACTAAAGTAATCAAGTTTAATAAATATCATGTTCTTGGAGCACCATCTCTGTTGTGATTTTATGTTAAATGCTCATCCAGGTTGGATGCCCCATTAATGTTGTGGATTTATATTCTATTCAAATCCCAGCCATTTGGGAATTTATATTTATGAAAATTTAAGATGTTTATTGCCTTCCCTGGTTGGGGTGGAAAATATCTTATCTAATCAGATATTATTTCAGCTATTATATACTGTTTATGACACACGCCCTACTAGCTGTGTGTTAGAACAATAAATGAAAGAGTGATTCGAGCACTAATGGTCAGACAGTTAATTCTGCACATACATGGAATAAATTCACCACAACTTCTGTTCAAAATATAAGAGTTTATTAACAAAAATCATTCAGCTCCAAGTCAAACATATTTCAGTTTAACCCTCTCAACTAAGACTAGTGAAACTAAACAAAACTAAACTACTATGTACAAAGAGGAAGGGAAACATGATTAAAAACCAGTGTTAGCGCCGATGCCCTTTTTGGCCCTGATACCGATACCCGATACCTGGCTGTGCGTATGTCGGCGTGATACCGATACCATAATAATGTAAAATAATTGCCATCATGGCTTTGTCAAGCCGCTGCCTACCTTGTGAAGCAGGACAAAATCTAATACAAAGTGAATCCAGTAGAACTTGTTAATAAAAAGTTCTACTGGATAAAAAAAAAAAGCAGCTTTTATTGCCTACCTGGAATGGGTGACAATAGTTGAATAAACTTATGGCTCTTCAAAATGGTATTGGTGCCCTATTTGTTGGTACTCGCCGATACCGATACCACCATTTTAGGGCAGTATTGGGGAGCCCCGTCCGATACTGGTATCGTATACGGTGCAACACTATTAAAAAACCATAGAACACTTTAAGATGGAGCTTGAGTTTGAAAACCAAACTTTCTCTGGAAGAATTAGGGATATGATAAAATTAGCTTTTCAGTGATTTAGAGCAATTGGAATGTTTTCAGACCAATTCATAACGCAAATCTATGAGGTGAATAATACATTATTTGGCCAAATTGCTTAATCAAGATCCAGTAACCTTTAGTCAAATGATTCCACCCTCTTTGAAATAGCTAGCAGTGAATAGACATCAGGATTCCACTAAATGACTCTTGGTCATACTTGATAATGGAAATGTAATGAGCATTAAAGGAACACATGAACACTAATGTTATATCAGTGTTTAAACCCTTAGTGAATAAAGCTCATCCAAGCTTCAGCAACAGCTTAACACATGTTTCTGCATAGCATAGCATGCAGTCCATTCTGTTAGCTTTGTCTTTACTCATCAGTAAACACATGAAATGATCAACATCATCAAAATACATATTGTTTGTTCTGTCCTTAATTATGCCAGACCTGCAAACCTTTTTGTCCATTTTCAGTTGGAAAGGTTGAGTTTCATCCAGCTGCAGCTCAGCAGTCAGGCCACAGCAAGGCAGTCTCTCTCTGTCTCAGTGGTTCACATCAAAGCGGCTTTCTCGTCAAGTCTGGCTCTATAAGTTCTAAAACTCAAGAGAAATGTGTTGCAAAAGGTCTTTTTTCCAGCAGTCTGGTTCTGAATGGTCACCATAATGACTTATCCTTGAGGATTCTGATCTGGGTATCCCTGGGCCTTGGAATTCCATCTCGCGTGGAATCCTGCTGAAGCGGACCCCAGCTTCATGGGCAAGAGAGCAGGAAAAAGAGAAAGAATCTGGTTTGGTCTGTGGTTTTCTCTGTCCTCACAGAGAGGGTCTGGCAAGTCACACCTCTGTGGGAGGTCCTGTGACTGCTTTTGGAGGCCATGGCTGAAAAGGGCGGGTTGCAGAGATTCCACAGCTGCTTATTCACCAACACTTCTTCTCTGGTCATCGTGTCCTGATATAACATGGACACTGGTTCCCAATGTCCAAAAACCATGATCATGGCAGATGGCACAACATCTCTGAGGCAGTAATATCAGTGTAGTGAATATGTGTTTAGTAGCTTACATCAGTTTCCGTCTCCTTTGGGTGCTTGTAAACAAATGACTAATGTTGACATGACTCATGGTACATTTTGCCGACACACACGGTAAACGTTATAACCAAAGGATATGAAATATGGAAAGGAAGTCATCTGATGGATATCTACCCTGTTTTTAATTAGCTTACCTTTTATGAGATGAAGTCGTTTGACTCAAGTTTTGCACATTTGGCTAGATTTGCCAAATTGTACCAGAAGACAACTCCATCCCAATAAAATCTTTGTGGAACAAATATTCTACAAGTGATTTGGGTCTATGTTGCTGCAGTTTTATTCAAAATGTTAATTTATAGAATCTGAGGGAGCCCTCTGGGGCCTCTTATGTCATTTCTTTCCTTAAATACTTGTAATAATTTTGCTTTTATGCATCAATGCTACAACTATCAAAGACTCCTCGATTAGTGTTGAAACATCCTGAACAAAAGTTTGGTTGCCTTCCAATTTAAGAGTTTTTTGGGTTTGCCATGACCCGGATGGCTAAGAATTTACACAGGCAAGTGGAGAAGCCAAGAATTTGACTCAAGTAAGAGAAGTGATACTTCATTAAAACATTACACCACTAATAATTAGAACGTATAGTGCAGTAAAGCTACTCCTCAAAGTATTTTTTTATTGTTAAGTAAATGTAACTGAGTAACTAGTAATCTCCCATCTCTTACCTTTGAGAGTGGAAAATATTTCCTTTTTTGCCACTATATCAGGGGTCTTCAACGTTTTCCAGGCCAAGGACCCCCAAACTGATGGTGAGATGGAGCAGGGACCCCCTAATAATATATATTTTATGAAATTGTATTATATCAAACTGGTCCTATAGTCAATCTATTACAGATGGAGTAATGTAACAAAAAGTAATTTCTCCCTGGGATTATTAAAGTATTTCTGATTCTGATTCCGGGTTGATGGGACAGGTGTTGTGAATGAAACGGTGCCCAGCTTGAAAGATCTCCAGTGTGTCGCTGAATGTGTGCATTGATGACTGAAAGACATTTTCTGCCAGAGGTGGAAAGAGAACTAAAAAATTGTAATTGAGTAAAAGTATCTTTACTTTGCCTAAAATTTACTCAGAGTAAAAGTAAAATTACCCATCTCAAAATTTACTCAAGTAAAAGTACAAAAATATTTCATTTAAAATGTAATTTGAGTAAAAAGTTACTTAGTTACTTTGAGTTATTTAATGCAAAAAGGATGAGTCATGAATCAAATTGACCACAAGGTTTTTTAATCGATTTCAAGGCGTATTTCAATGGACATCCACACTTGCACTGTAAAAATCTAAATCTTGATAAGTCATTTTTTCTTAAAATAAGTGTATTTGTTTGTGAATTGAGGAGATAAAAGAGACATCTTGCCAATGGAACAAGACAATTTAGATTTAAAACAAGAAAACACAAATGCATTCTCTTAATTCAAGTGAATACTTTTTAATTATCTTATTTTAAGAGTAAAAATACTGATTCCATTGGCAAACTATCTCATTTACCTACTCAAATCAAGGGTAAATACACTTAATTTAAGAATTTTTTACTTTTTTCTAGATCGTTTTTCCAGTGTGCAAAAGATCAGCTGGAGTAAAGAACATACTTCCTCATACTGTAGCAAAAGGACAGTCACAACCTGTACCATAAAGTGCAAACAATTTTCAGTCCTACTGTCCAACAGACAACACCATGATAGGAATAAATCTATTTAAACTACCTTTTAAAGTTTTAAAAATGCACACAAAATTAAATGCCCAAAAGATACCAGAAATCAGACTAAAACGCAACAGGATCCCACATTTAATGATTTTAACTGACACTTGTTTTGCTTTAATAGTGATTTTAAACTGACATCAATTGTTTATATGTTTGAATTGTGTAAATAAAGTGCTGTTAAAAGTCAAAAGTCTTCTTCTATTTTTAATGGCGATTAGTTGTCGGTTCCGTGACACAGGGGTTTAAATTTCCGGCCGCATTTAATTTTTTTTCATCATCAGTATTTTTTCAGTAACGTGAGGGGGTTTTAAATGTAGTGAAGTAAAACTACTTAGGTTAAAATTTACTCGAGTAAAAGTAAAAAATTACATATTTCAAAAACTACTCAGAAAATTACAAATTATTCATAAAAAGTACTCAATTACAGTAACTTGAGTAAATGTAATTCGTTACTTTCCACCCCTGGTTTCTGCCTCCATTTATCTGTTTACTACAGTGTGTTGAATTCATGTTAATGTGGATTTAAAGGCATTTCAATTAGTGGAATAAATTGCAGGGGGAAATATAAAAAAAAATTTAATCAGCCGAAACTTTTTTGTGACTCTCATGCAGTATTGGTAAAATGAACTGATTTTGACCTTTTTTGCTTTTTAAAACAGAATCTTAAAGCCAGCAGAATGCCAGGACTCATTAACAAGGAGACCCGGTGTGCTCTGCCTCTCAGTGTGTCTGACATCACCTGCTGCGTCAGGGGTTACACTCTGGCCCTGACGGCCTCTATGACCTATGAGAATATTGAAGATCATGCCATTGAGGGTAAGTGAGACTGTAGCATTGCATAACCATTTTGATTCGGTTCTCCACTCCGTGCCTCATAAAGCAGGGGTTAAAATCCTTTTTTAACACCTTTGATTTTACGTCTTGTCTCATTTTTTTCCCTGCAGGCATCTTCATATATCCACTGGAGGAAAATTCCATTGTTGTAGGGTTTGAGGCGATGATATCCAGTCAAATTATAACGCTGCAAATAAAGGGCAAGGCAAAACTTGATGATGTTTATCAGGACAGCTGCCACACAGCTAACGGAGCGCTGCATAGCAGCACTGGTAAGGCTGAAGTGACTCAGATCAATATTGTTTTATGAGCTTCTGGTCCAAAGGCCTCTATTTGTGTAGGCTATAGGGGGTTTGTTGTGATAAAAGGAAAGAGCAGCAAAATCGAAGATTGCAGATGTTTTCCAGCTCTGCGAAGGGTCACTGGATAATTCAGCACTGCATTCTGGTTTTAGACATATCCCTGAACTGTCTGGCTTAATGTCTTTCAGCAGCCAGGTTGTAATCTAATAAACATACAGAGAGACATGGATACTCATACTCATACTCATACTCAATGCAGACAGGGATGCATTGAGGATACAGCAGGGTACATTTGTATCACACTCTTATTTTGATGAGGCTTTTGACATAACAGTAAAATCTGATAACCAAAGTTAAGAATGTTTATAAAAAAAAAATCAAGAAATAAGCCTAATAAATATCCTTATATGTAATAAAGTAGGATGATAGGAACGACAAGAATGAGAGCCATACAGAAACAGTGTTCAGATTACTTATAAAGCTAATATAAAGCTAAAATCTGAGAGTGTTTTAAGAGCTCATAGCTCATTAATTCTAAATAATGTCCAAAGGTTGGCCCAGGAGCCATTTGCGGCCCTTGGAGGACATTTGGTTGGCCCTTCATCATAGTTCAAAAATGACATAAAATTTGTTTTGCCAGAAAGACAGAAACTTTTTATGTATAAAATACCTTTATGTACTTTATGAACTGTTATTGCTTTGCATGTGTGGATATTTTTGGTTGTTACAAACCCAAGAGGCTTATGCTAAAAATGTTTTGCCTACTATCAGTGTTGTGGTCAAGACCACCTAACCCGAGACCAAGACAAGACCAAGACCAGAGTGTATCGAGACCTAGACAAGACCAAGACTTTTAGGGTCCGAGACCAAGTCAAGACCAAGACCGAGGGAAGTCGAGACCGAGTCAAGACCAAGACCAGCGCCAGTATGTGACAATAAAATGTGAAACATGATCAAAATCACAAAAATTGATCTAAAAGACCCACATTTACATAAAAACACCTAGATATTTAACACACAGAACTGCAATTAACATAGACATCTTTTAAGTAATAAGTCTCTACCGTCTCTGATAGTGAAGCACTGCAGAACTTACATTGCGCCGTATGCTTTTTTCTCAATGTTGCTTTACAAATATATTACTTGTGATTTAAATAGCCAAATTTTATAACCGATGATTTGGCCGATATCTTATCCCGTTCTCAGACAACCACTTTTGACTTTCCATCGAAGTGCTGCAGCCCGTGCGCAGGTGAAAGGGGGTGGGCGTGTCAGCGATGAAAAACAAAAAAACATGCATTTACCAATGAGGTTATTGCTTGGATTTTAATCCAAGCATCCAATAAAAAGAAGGATCTTAAAGAAACTGATAATATTCTGATGATTAGCGTTATTTCCACAGTTGTGGTCTTGACCAGTCTTGAAATAAAATGCAGAGTCTTCAGCGCCCGAGACCGAGACAAGACCGAGACCAAATGCGGTCAAGTCCGAGACGAGACCGAGACCATCAAAAAATGGTCTCGAGACCAAGACCGATCTCAAGTACTACAACACTGCCTAATATACACAATCCTGAATCAATTTACTGAGAAAAATATTGACAAGCAAAAATCTTTTTTTTTCTGTCCGTAATGACATTATTACAAAGGATCTAAATGGCAAATATTGGATTAATTTTGAGAGGAGGCCTAGAATTGCAAGCATCATTGACAATGCAGCCCCAAAGGGTTTCTAAAAATTCATCCAGCAACTATTTTGAAGCATTAGGCATGTCATTAAATACCAATTTGCTAAAAGCTTTAACGGGCACATTTTGTTTATTGGTCTTAAAAATAACAAAAAAAAAAAAATCTGTTTTAAATGTTTTGAAGCATGAATAGAAGAACTGACCAACGAACCCATTGTTGAAAGTTACTTTAGGAGAATTTTACATCACCAAATAATACTAAAAATATTCTGCCCTGCAGTTACAGGAAACATACTGCTGGATGAGGATTTTGAGAGGACTGTGCTTGTGGTTAATCTTGGAATTATCCCTCCGATGGAGACCGTTCACATCCTGGTCAGCACATCCTCTGAGCTCACCACCCTGCCCAGCGGGGGCATCAGGGTCTCATCCCCACCAGTTTGCACACCTCGGGTGCAAAGGACCATCAATGAGGAGCAGGGGTTGTCTCCAAACTTTTCTAGAACGTAAGAAATCAACATGAAAAATTTGTGTTGAGCTTAAATTTATAGAAATCCACACTTCCCTTTTTGACAGTTGTAATAAGTAAATTAGAATCTGCCTTCTAATGCGGCTAATTTGTCAGATTTAAAACAACTTTTAAAAATAGCAACTATTAAGCATGTATTAAATATACTTTTCTTTAAGCCCACATTTCTGCACCCCTTAAGCCCAGAGAGTCTTAGGAACAAATTCTGCTGGAAATTACATATGTGAATTAAAGCAAGCACAGCTCACAAGTTATAAATTGGAAATGCAATTGTTTGTATTTTTATGACAGAAAGGCATTGAGGAATCTTTTTCAGGTTGAAACAGTGTTTTAAATGTCTAAACCATGTCTGGTTTATAGGTGAAATAAACAAAGAAAAAAATGACAAATATTTGAACTCGCCAAATTTTTTTACAAAATAAACACTGCAAAAACCATGAAACCCCATTTTAAACTCTGGATGAACCCTCGGAATTTATGGAGCCATATCTTGACTATAACTCAAGCAAATTTGGACTGAATAAGCTAAAGCATGTTTATTCCACATAAGATTTTTGCAGGCAGTGAATTCATTTTTCCATAAAATGGTATCTGGTCAGACAAATATGCTGATTTACATCATTTTACACCTTCTGCATAAGGCAAGGCCTTTGCTCTTAAGATTTAGCCGTTGTTTCATTGAAATTGACAAATAATATCTCCAAACTGAATAGAAAATAAGAATAAAAAGGTAAATAAGATGATTTGCCAATGGAATGCATATTTTTACTCTTAAAATAAGATAATTAGATAATATCCAGATGTAATAAGACAATATAATTATTTTTTTCTTATTTTAAATGTAAATTGTCTCATTCCATTGGCAAAGTGTCTGACTTACCTCCTTAATTCATGAAAAAATGCACTAATTTTAAGGGAAAAAAAAGGAATTTTAATTTAAATTTTTTGCAGTGTTGAAAGGTCTTAGCCTCTAGTTTCCAATGATGTCGGCCATTAGGGGGTGTGGCTAAAAATGAATACCGCTGTTGCATTACTCCTGCAGAGTCACACATTTCAGGTTTAATTTTAAATCTCATTTTATTTTTTTACACAGCTATAAAACAAAAGAGTGAAAAAAATATTTTGAAACATGTTTTAGAAATTTTAAAGCCCCATTTGAAAGCTGTGTGGATGAAACACCATGTGACTGTGTTTTGGCCATTTCTATAAACAGATCAATGTGAGCACGTGTTAGTTGGGCCCTGTACCGGACCCGCCGGGCTTAATGGTTTCACAGTGCTGTTATTGGTCTAATTATTATATGACAACATCAGTCTGTGTGCGATTAATGAAAAAGTATTTCACTAAGTAAACTGAGTTACTAAAATAAAATACTATTGAAAGACACTGTATTTTTGAATAAAATTATATGATGCTCACTGTCAAAATTATAAAACAAATTCTATTTTCAGGCGTGAAAAACCCACTTGTGCTTCAAGCCCTCATGATCATAATCCAAACACCTCTCCGCTGTGGCTAGCAGTGCTGCTGGAGGATGAGGCCATAAACTCCATGGACTATGAATTTAACTTCCAGCTGGAGATCCGGGCGCCGTATCTCCTCGCAGGTAAGAAGATTTAACTCCCTGTGTTAATGTATATGATATGCTGTTATTGGAGGCTTTAAAATGTGTGAAACAAAACTACCACAATAAAGAAATATATGTATAGTTTGCCTGAAATGAGCAGCTTGAATGTAGAATAAAGCTAATTGTATTAAAAGATTTTAATTTAATCCCACTGTCACACAAGTTAAAGTTTACCCTGTGTTCTCTACCATCACCAAAACGGCTTCTATGTCCCTGATTTGTAGCAAATTTAAAAACCCAAATTTAGTGAGAAAACAAGTTTCTTTCACCCTAATTTCAATATATTTCTGCAGGTACAAAGAAGCTTTCTTATAATCTGTGTAACATTTTTTTTTATATATATGAGAGATTTCTGACATCAGTTACTGTATAGAAAAATATATCAGTGATTTAACTCTTCTTATATGCTGCAAGACAAAATCTAGCAGTTGGGTTTTGTGAACAAATGCAAAGCCAAAATAAGCTCTTTCTCTCGAGAAGTGCAACCAGAGGCAATCATGCCACCAAATCCAAACTGATCACTGTGGATCTGAACCCTGAAGCTTGCGTCTTTAAATCTACCAGCTATAGTTAAAACACTCTGCTCCTTTTTTTCCTCCTCATTAATTAACCCAATCTCAGGGATTCCCTAAACAGCATGACAAACTGAAAGCTAAAGAGTTGTACATTTATCTCAGTGTCATACATGCAATTTGGAGTGGTGTTTACTTCACCCCTACCTGGAGCACTATTTCACAGGGCCCACAGTGCAAATTATATTTGTATGTAAAGATACTTCTCAAGGCAAGTTTGTTGTGCTATTCTGTTGATTTTTTCTTTTAGACCCTGCAGAGACTATCTTCATTCTTGGCTTATTTGTTATTCTGTGATGTGGCTTTACCCCCCCCAAAAAAAAGAAAGATAAAAACAACCCACTTTTTTTTTTCCAAGTTTGAAGATGTTTCGCTTCCCGTCCAGGAAAAAAACAACAACAAAGTCCAGTGGATTGTTTTTAACATTCTTTTTTTTTTGGAACGACAATGACCTGGATGACTGAGAATCTTCACCAGATGTGGCCTTAGTCTGGTGTGACTGAGCTTTAAAAGCATTGGTGAAAATAACAGAATCTATTTATGCAGAGAATCATTACAATCACTGAAAAAAATAATGCAACCATTTTTAATAACTAGTTAATCATATTTAGTTACTTTAACAGATTTTTTTCATGTTAATATGGTGGGACATAAAAAATTGTGTTAAAGTAACTGAATATAGATGTAGAAGTAGATACGAAAAACGGTTGCATTATTTTTTTCAGTGTTTTAGACGTAGACATATATTAATTTCACAAACACCACACACTTTATTACAATACTGACAGTAGTTAATGTTTTGTGGTTTCACTGTAACTCTACATCCTTAGACATAAGTTAGATTTATTAAATTTCTATAGCAATTTATCTGAATTCCACAGCTGCAGTTGTTAAATTGTTGGTTATATACCTTGCCTACTCTTCATATATAAATTTACCTGCACAGCAAATTCCTAAGTTTTATGCAGAGGTAAATTTATCCAATGTGAGAACAATAAAGTTAAATTAAAATATTATTATTATCAACCATTATTATTACCAAGTATCTAAATTGCTCCACACTACTCTGAGTTAAAAGTGTTAAACAGTTAACATTGTCAGGTATTTGGATTAAATTCAAATTCAACACTTATCAGGGTTGAATTAATCTAAAACTAGGGTATAGTGTCAACAGTTAATACGACACACTAGCGTTAGCAATTATCAGGATTCCTTTATCAAATATAGCAGACTATCACCAGCATAACAGTGGTAATTAATTCCATACTTTCTGACACACTGTAGCCACAGCTGCCCTGGGGCATGCTGATGGAAGTAAAACTTCTGTAAACAGGTGCTACCAGGCCTTATGCAAACAAACAACACTTCACAAAGTCAGGTGACTTGCCCAAGGACACAACAACAGAGCTGGGGTTCTCACTGGCGACCCTCTAGGCGCAGGAAAAACTTGCATTGTGACATAGGATGCAACTTTGTATCCATCACAACTCCAAAATCCCCTGATGTTCCATAAAAATTCAAAAAGCGTCCACTGGACTTAGTTTCCAAGATTTGAAAGGCGTTTAGCCACTCTCTCCAGGAAGCTTTCTCAATTCAAATCTGCAGTGAGTTTTGAGTCCTATATAGATAAAGCCTTGTATCGCTTGGAAACATACAAATGGTAACCGATGAATGGGTCGTTTGGTTCCATCGTTAGCCTGTAATATCTGAAAGCTGTCTATGATTCTAGGGGTCGGTCAAGCAAAAGGGGATTGCCGTTAAGGGGGATTGTCTCCTGTAATACCTGAAATCTGTCTATGATTGTTAAGGAGTCGGTCGTTGAGGAGGTTTTGTTCACCGGCTGGAGCAGGTAGGTCCCTGCTTCCTCTGTGATGGGGTGGGGGTTTGGTGATATCTGGAAGGATCATGTCTATGATCTGAAGTGTACGATTTTGGAAGCTGGAATCTGGAGTCCACTACCTCTGTTTAAAGTTGGTTTTTCTCTTAACATAGATGAGCTTCCTTCACGCCCCTCTCAAACCACCTATTTTCTTTTTCTTTCTTCTTTTTCCTCAAAAGAATGTCCTTTGTCCACAAGGTGTAGGTGTACTGCGGAGTCTTGTCCAGAGGAGGATACTCTGTGTTGGACCATGCGCCTGTCGAGAGGTTATTTGCTTTCTCCAATATAAAGATACCTTCTCAACGACTGACTCTTAACAATCATAGACAGGTTTCGATATTACAGGCTAACAATGGAACCAAACGCGACCCATTCATCCGTTACCATTTGCATGTTTCCAAGCGATACAAGGAGTTGTCTATATAAGAACTCAAACTCACTGCAGATCAGACATTTGAATTGAGAAAGCTTCCTGGAGAGGTGGCGAAAGCGTCTTCAAATCTTGGAAACCAAGTCGGAGTGGATATTTTTTGAATTTTTATGGAATTACTATGACCTGGATGACTGAGAACCTTCATCCAGCATATTGCTCCCCTGATGTTGTTGTTAGCTCATGCCTTCCCAGATGGGTTGGCATTTCAGAAAAAAACTTTGGACATTTTTTATTTCAAAAGCAACACTTAACTGATTTGTTTGAGTTTAACTCTGCAGATTAACACAAACTCTTTGGAGCAACTAACTCACATAGTTGCATTAGACTGTACTGTAGCATTCAACACTTTCCATTTTTCTGTGTGCATAGGTATGATCATACCTGAAGTAATTGCTGGTGTTTTAGATCCACTTATCATTTGCTCTGTGTAGGAGTGGAGAGCCCTTCTCATGCCATCCGAGCTGATGCAGACCCTCTTGCTCGCTCGGCAACCAGCGTCGTCATCACACTGGCTGACAAGTACACTTACGACTGCCCTGTGGAAATACTTATCTACCCCAGCGGTAGGTCTACAGCTTAAAACTCTTTTGCAGCCCAGCCTGCAATTAAACTTTTATTCTTTCTACAAGTAAAATATCTTGAAATTGCTTCTTGTTTTTTTTTTCTTCAACACAATAGGTGGCCTGTAATCAGATCAGCTATGAGGTGACTCACTATTTAGAGTATGAGTGTCTTACTGAGGAAAAAAAGCCTCCTTGCATAAACCAGTTAGTGTAGTACTTTTCCAGGGCTTTGGTGGATTGCCAAGGTTTTTCTCCTCGGGTGCTCTTTTTGTCTCTCGATGCTGTCTGATCTGTAGCCTGTGTGGGCTGGTGGTCTCCCTGAGGCAGGTATGAACTATGGACAAACTGAGCTGATGGGCCTCTTTTGAGAATTTTGTTCACATGCAGACGTGAGGTCAGTGTAGGGCAACCTAATTCACAGCAAACTTGAGCTGTTGTTTCTGTCGCAACATGGACGCTAAGCATAAGCCAAGGAACTGAGGAGAAAGAGCTGCATTTCAGACATTCAGGAGATGAAGGTATCCCTGCTTTTAGCTGCAATACAGCATTGGGTTTCAGTTGCTCTTGACATATTTTTACGAAAAGCTGTGAAAAGCAAGACATTCACAAGAATTTACTTTATAAATTATTATTCGAATGTGATAACAATATTTTCCCATTTTAAATGTGACAGATGAAATGACCCAAATTTACTAATGTTTAAGATATTCATTTGTGTTTAAATGTAAAACAACCTGTACTTTCTTTTTTTAAAACAATAATGTGACAACTAAATAATGTTATGTCTGTGGCAGCAGCAGGCTGTGCTCAGAAACAGTTGAATTTAATCTGTTACTGCATGACATTTTTACAGGGAATTGAAAATGTAACGAATTTACTCACGTGTACTGTAATTGAGTACTTTGTATGATTTTCTGAGTAGTTTTTGAAATATGTAATTTTTACTTTTACTTTCGAGGTAAATTTTAACCTAAGTAGGTTTACTCCGCTACATTTAAAACCCCCTCTCGTAACAAAAAAAAAAAGAATACTGATGATGAAAAAATTAAATGCAGCTGGAAATTTAAACCCACTGTGTCGCGGAACCGACCACTTGTCGCCTTTAAAAATAGAGGAAGACTTTTTGACTTTTAGCAGCACTTTATTTACACAATTCAAAACATATAAGCAATTGATGTAAAAACAATAAGTGACAGTTAAAATCACTATTAAAGTAAAACAAGTGTCAGTTAAAATCATTAAACGAGGACTTTATTTAATAACAGTTAAGGATCCTGTTATCTATAGTTTAATTTCTGGTATCTTTTGTGCATTTTGAAAACTTTAAAACGTAGTTTCAAATTTCTTTATTCCTATCATGGTGTTGTCTGTTGGACAGTAGGGTTGAAAATTGTTTGCACTTTATGGTACAGGTTGTCACTGTCCTCATGTGCTGTGAGGAAGTATGTTCTTTAGCCCAGCTGATCTTTTGCAAGTGTGAATGTCCACTGAAATACTAGCCTGCGTGTGAAACTTCGGGCCGTGCAGAGACCACCTAAAAGGGGCAGGTGCTCAAAAAGAAAAGGGCATATCTTATAAGCATTTTTGGACAGAACTCTATTAACAAAAGTCACATAGCTTTCAGAGTTTAATGAACAGCATGATAAATTACAAAATTGTGAGACATACAATCAAAGCTAAAGGGAAATCTCTACAAAGAACATAGAACTATGCATATGTAAAATATTTTATTAGTAATTTCTTTCTGCAGGTCTATTTTGTTATAGGAAAGTATTACAGTATTCAAACCTGCAATTTAGCCAAAGATGTAAATCAGAGCTGGACCACCAGACATATTTTGTCTTTACAGAATTAAACTGTTAAAAAATGCATACAAGGGCACAATGCAACCTTTTAGTGTACTGTAATCTATAAAAAGAATGTCTGCCTGGTTTGCTGTACTGACAGTGGAGATGGAGACGGTCCATTCAGAAAAGCAGAGCTGCTGCATCAAACTTTAACGTGGAACTGCAGAAAAAAAAAGAACAAAACAAACATTTTATTAATGCATGTCACCATGAGAAAAGCCTACTCTGTTTGTGTCTTAGTGTATTTTGTAAGTACCTATATACATTTTCTTCAATCTTTCCTCTTCGTTTTTTCTTGTCAGTTTCTCTTTTCTTTTTTTCCTCATTGTCTCATCTTTTCTGTGTTGAGTGAAGGTCAATGTCTTATTTATTTCAGTCTCTTGCCTTTCTTTTCCCCCCAAACTAAATCCAAGATTATGATGCAAAAACTTATTTTCCGTCATGGTGATTTAACTGTTTAAAACCAAATTTCTAACTTTTAAGCATTTTTGCTATTTTTGTTCTCTTTTGTTCACAGCAGCAGTTTTCTGTTAGCCATGTCTTTAAAAATGTTAATAACCTCACTGTGAATGATTGGCACATCCTTCTCGATTGCCAACAAAAGAAGGTCTGACAACCGATCCTCCTTGCATAAGCTGCGCAGTTTTGTTTTCACCAGCTTCATACATTATATCTATCATATATCTATCATGGTAGTTCTGGATGAGTTCTCCTTCAAGATACATTTACCTAATGCTAGAATAAATGAAATGTACATCATGCAGCAAAGGAAATGAGAAAATCAGACATATATCCATTATGGAGATGATAGGTTTTTGATGGGCGATGTGCCCCTATTGCATAAGTAATACTGAAGAATGTCCTACTATCATTAACGACACAGGGAAGCTTTTTAGTTATCTTGCTTTGCTAGCAAAGTCATTAGCTAACAGCTAGCTCATAGCACAAGAACAACAGCCTAATGTCTGTATGATAAAAATACTGAATCGATAGATAAGAACAGCTTTTTCCTCACCTGGCTGTCTCCTCCCGCTCAGTAGTTCTTCAGAGAAAGGCGCGCGCGCCGCGTCCTATACTTTCCACTCACGTTTAAACCGCTACTCTTTGCTAAAGTAGAGAAATTATACAACGTTCAAAGTTTTCCATTGTCTGACAAGTAGGAAGCCTACTCCAGTATTTTTCACCAAAAATTATGTTTTTTAATTCACAAAAACTGTTCTGTAATCATTACAGAACAGTAATTTTGTGGCTTTATATTTTCAATAATATGAACTAAAAGCACAGAGTAAACAGTGTTTTAGATCAAACAATACTGCATCATCCATGGGGCTCATTTGGTTTCACTTACACATGTCTATTCAGGTTGACATTGGAGAGGCGGTGCAGACTGAAGACATAACCATCCGTCCGATCATGGTTGATCTTGCTTAGGGCCAAATGAGGCCACAGTGTAATGTGGAATGTTCGCTACCTTTAGCTCAGCAGTTAGCCAGCCTTTATCTGACTGTGCGAGGCAAGTGCGTCGTCACCGGCAAAAGGTCAAAGGTAACAATGTGACCTGAGGGCTTATTGTATTGTTTTTCTTGCCAAAAAAAAAAAAGATAATAATAATAATTTCAGTACATGTGTCGAATAAAAAAAGGGGCCAAAAGGGGCACATTGGGATCATGGAGCAAAAGGGGCAGGTGCTCAAGCCCCCTAGCCCCCCTCTGCGTGCGCTGCTCATTGAGAGACCATCCTGATCTCGCGAGCTTTCAAGGTTTCACTTTCGCAGATCAGTCTGGAAACTCTCCGTTAAAAGAAATTTGGAGCCGTTCACCAAGCGAGCGTCCAATCAGCGTTGGCTTTGAGGCGGGTTGAGGTGTGACGCAACGAGAAGCGCGACAGTTCAGTCTAAAGAAAATGGTGGCTTCAGCCGCTGAAACTTAACACCTGACAACAGCCAGATGCATGTCTCGCTCCGCCTAGCTCCACTCACATACATCAGGGAACCCGCCATAGGAATTGCCTTTACTGAAGGCTGGGCCTTATCAAAACTCCTTGCATATGATTGGATAAACCCACTTGTCTG
Organism: Cyprinodon brontotheroides; assembly: GCA_018398635.1. Classification (NCBI taxonomy): domain Eukaryota; kingdom Metazoa; phylum Chordata; class Actinopteri; order Cyprinodontiformes; family Cyprinodontidae; genus Cyprinodon; species Cyprinodon brontotheroides. The sequence continues at coordinate 3,670,519 of JAGKQL010000065.1, read as the reverse complement.
TCATCTTTATTGGCGTGCTATTTTAACCACTCACACGAAGCTAACCCGTGGACGCTGTGAGAGGAGGAGCCATTTGGTAGATCAAGCTCTTGCCAAATCCGGTCGGGAGAAGGGGGAAAACATCGTTTCCACCAACAAAAAAGCCTTCAAAGCCGTTCTCTGATGTTCTTTTAATGAAACAATATCAGATAGATTGGACAACACAGAAAGAAATAGCAGCATCAATGCTAAGCGCTTGCTTCCTCAATGCGAGCCGCCATTGTTGTTGGAATCTCACGATGCGCTTCTCCACTCCAGGACACACCCACCCCGCGTCCTGATTGGACAGACCATAAATTCGGTTGGGGAAATCACTTTCAATGAGCGGGTTCCCAGATGTATGTGAGTGGAGCTAGGCGAGGAGTGAGACATGCATCTGGCTATTGTCCAGGTTAGCTGAAACGAGCATTAGCGTGGCTATCCGGCAAAGTTTTATCGGAATTACAGAGTATTTCTTCACTGAAAGAAGAGCAAAACACTGCTCTGGAGGCTTTTCTCAGAGGAAAAAGATGTTTTGCTCTTCTCCCAACTGGTTTTCGGCAAGAGTTGCCTGGCTTGTGGTTGTGTTTTTGCGTCGTCACTATGTTGAGTACGTCATATGCTTCGTTGATCTGGATTGGTTTGGTTTATCTGGCCCGTCTATCACCAACATAGGCCAATCAGCTAACCAGTATTTTCGCCCCTTCCCAAAATACTTACTTCCAAGCGGAAGGTTTCCAGATGGATATCTGCGGAGCAAATCCATCTGGCGGAGTCAGGTTACTGAAATACGCCTTGAAATCGCATTAAAACACCTTGTGCCTCAATTTGATTCATGACTCATCCTTTTTTTTTTTTTTTTTTTGCATTAAATAACTCAAAAGTAATTCAAGTAACTTTTACTCCAAATTACATTTTAAATGAAATAATTTAAAATTTTGAGTTTGAGTAAATTTTGAGGATGGGTCAATTTTACTTTTACTCTGAGTAAAATTTAGGCATAAAGTAAAAGATACTTTTACTCAATTACAATAATTTTAGTACTCTTTCCACCTCTGCATTTTTACTATATCAATAATATTGCAGAACCTCTACAAAGATAGAAAATGATAAACTGTGGTTTTCAAGCAGATTACACCGGACTTAAAAACAGTTTTTCTGCATATCGGGTGATCTCAAAAGGACGTGTTTTAGAAAACCAACAGTATCTATAATGTAAAACTCAGCAGCAACCTTTTATTATTATTCTAAAAGCCGTGAAATCAAACACATTTGATGGTAAATATTATTCGCATGGATAAAATACAACACAAATATTAATACTACCATTATAAAACCTTGTAATGCTGATTCAAATGCTAGCGTGATTTCCTATAGAGCTCTGCGGATAGAAATGCCTTCATACCATAATAAACTGAAGTCAGGAATCATCCAAAATTACTTTAAAATAATGTGGGAGGTTCATAAAGTGATGCAGAAAATTAATCGTTTCAAGTTATTTCTGCTGCAAGCTGGTAAATTACTTATCTTTAAACACAATTTTCATCATGCTTTAAAGGTCAAGTGGTAATGTGTTTTGTGTGTTTTTTGCTAAACTTGAAGGGTTTTAGAACCTGGTAAAGATTTGAACTTTTATTATTATTATTATTTTGGGTCGATTTGTCTTGGTATAAGGATTTTCTTTCTACTATGATCCTTGATCCTGGTTAGAAGTTAACCCTTTCTCTTTATATTTCTTTCTTTAGTCCCACTGTGATAGAATTACATCTACAATCAATGTGGGCGTAATCCTGTGCTTTGGAGTACCCCCCACTTCCCTGTTAAGCTATGAGTCAGAAACTGACAATAATTATCCTGATGTCTTTGTTCTTAATCGCTGTGCCGTATCAGAGCCCCATGTGCCCCACGTGCTCGTCGAGAATGGAGACATGACGCAGGAGGAGTACGATGAGTACCTTCACAGTCGGAGTGATTTCATCAAAGCAACCAAAAAGGACTCCAGCAATCAGAGGAAAGTGAGTGAGGCGCAGACATTAATTCTGTTAATATTATACCCATTATCTTTTAAAGGGATCCACAACCAGCTGAACATGTTGGTCTAAATGTTTTAATTTTCTTATTAGCCTAAAAATATCCCTTTGTGATACGTAAAAACCAATAATTACTTCAAAAATTATATGTCCTTTGTTATATTTTTGGCTCACTGTGGTGAATTTTTCACCTGAAAATGTGGGATTGATGATGCGGTTACACTGCAAAAAATGGAATGATTAACAGTTATGAATTTACTTAAAGCTACAGTGTGTAATAATTACAGGGATATACAGTCCAGAAATGTAATATATTATACATAACCATTATGTTATTTTATCATCATCTACTGAAGCTCAGCCTCTTAACCTTAATATTTAGCGCTTACCTTTAGAATTATGCTATATTTATAATTACATAGGGGCGGGTCTCACCAGCAGGCCATGGAGAGCAAGACATCTTTTGCTACGCCAGCGCCAGAGCGAGCCAACAAACTTGAGCGACAGATGCCAAAACGCCGATCAAGCGTCTGTAGAAAAATAACGGGTATATTTATTATCTTAGAAGTCTGGCTATGAAATCTATACCCCTACACAGACCAGTGAATATACTATCTCGTAAAATTATCTATGTAAAACGTAAAACCCTCATCACTATAGGTTGTGTAGGTGAATGCTTGACGGCCGCCGTCAGAAGGCGACATATTTGTCCCTAACGCTAGCGACTGTTGGGGAGAAGCGTGGGGGGAGATGTTCATGTTGTTGCAGTCTGCAGTCTGACACGCTAGATGTCGCTAAAAGTTGCTACACACTGTAGCTTTAAAATCAGTGCGTTTCTTCTTTAATTAAGTAGATAAGTGAGGCAAACAATTTACATTTAAAATAAGGAAAAACAATTGCATTCTCTTTATTTTAAGTGCATATTATCTAATTATCTTATTTTAAGAGTAAAATACTCATTCCATTGACAAAATCATCTTATTTTTTTTCTACTCAAATTAAGGGTTGGCCACACTTAATTTAATACCATTTTTATACCTATTACTAGATTGTTTTTGCAGTGTAGTTCTTACTTGACTGGAACCTACAGAGTAAACATAGGAAGTATTCAAACATTATCATTGCATAGGGGGGGAGTGTTGGCCTAGTGGTTGTGAGCAGTGTACTTGTGCTCTGGAGAAGGTTGCAAGTAGAGAGGTGAGTAGCCAAGCGCGAGATGGCTGGGTGATTGGATACATGCCGATACTTGGGTCCGCGATACGATATTATCACCTATTGCAGTATCACTATATATTGCCATATTTTCCCCAGCTATCAAAATCAAATGATGAGTTAAAACAGCAAGTGCTGTATATTTTCATCAGAAAATATTGATTAGGTAATATATCCATGTTGTTTTGAGGTTTTCCACTGTGACTGCCTCAAATACAGATTTGGTGCTGCACGCATTGCAGTTAAAGGGCTCCTACTTTCTAGCCAGAGTGGTGGTGCAGAGGTAGCCCATTTTCCCCATCAATGTTTTATGTAACCATTTTTTAAAAAAATCGATACTAAGAAGTGAAAACTCAATATTATATTTGGCAGCCAAATAATCCGATATATCGCCAAAACGATTATTTCCCACACCTCTAGTTGCAAGTGACGGCCTTAACTATGGGTCTCTGAGCAAGACCCTTAACCCCACAATGCTCCCCGGGCGCAGTTTTTATTATTATTTTATCAGAATGTTTTTTTTTTTATTGTACTGTGATTGATTGGTAAAAGTAGACAATGCCACACTATGTCATCACTTCAAAGCTTTCATGAACCTTTATACATGAGATAGCTGCTGGAAAAAAAACAAATATGATTGGCTTGAGATCTAGAGATTGATAGAGCTAACACTATTAGCAGAAGTTAATTCAAAATCAAATTGAAAGATAATGAACAAGGGTTGTTTTAACTGGGTTGAACCGGACCAAACTACTCTAATAAAGGACTCGCAGAAAACACAGGGAGAAACTGAGAAGAAGGATGAGAAAACGCACACATGATAATGACGAAAACTGTGGCTTTAAAATCAAAGTTATTCCAGTGACATACAAGTAGGGGGTAGGCACGGTGGGGCAGTTGTCTCCCCATTGACCCCTCGTAGATCTGCCCCTGGTCCCAACCATAAACTGATTGAAATGCTACAGTATGATCTGACTTTTCATGCAAAAACAAACAAAACCTTGAAATATTGCTAAATTAAAGAGTTGGCCCAAATGCCTTCACAGTTATACACACAAACACACACACACATATATATGTATATATATATATACTTAATCATAGCTAGAACATACTATTGATGATGTAGCAGCAAGAAAATACTCAGTTGTTTCGGTTTAGGGGAATGATACTTTTTAATATGCTCTATACAAAAGCAAAAAACAAGGAGCCAATTCTTTGTGACATTGCTGCATTGCTAAGTAGCATTGATGGAGTAAGTGATTTGCTGGAACACATGGGACATCCTCCACTGCCTGAAGTGTCTTGTTTGTTGTCCAGGCTTCTTCAATCAGATGAAATGGCTCTTTTGGGAGGGGGCCTTGAGGGGACAGGACCTAAAGTGAAGACTTTTAATCAGAAAGAGACAAGAGAAGCAGCTTTGATTTACACTAAGATGAGGAGCTATTGATTTTTTTTTTCAGGCATTACTTTATTATACTGTATATTGACAGTATAGTATACTCTATGCATGGTTATCAAATTAGACACCTGTTAATAAACCGCTCTGCTGTTTGCAAACACGCTCTGATAACAAAGGACAGAAGGCTGCTTTGGGCTTAGGTTCAAGTTTTCGATTACACCGCTGCACGGGGCCAGGCACATCCAGCTATGATGAGGTTATTAAGTGACCAGCAGACCTAAACTGGAGGAGAGAGCACTTAGCCATAAAAATGGGTTTCCATGGAAACACTCCAAAGGCGAGGCTTATTCTGCCAGATCTTTTCCTGCACATTTTCAATAATTGAAGTGTTTTGTCTAATCTGATCACTTGTCCCTTTTGTGCGTCAGAGTTTTGAATGTTAAATCGAATACCCTGCAGATAGCCTTTAGTTTATTATCTCCTGAATCTGAATCCCTTGGTATTTATTTCTGATTCCGCTCCGTTTATCTATCCAGGTAGATGTCATTCACAGACGGCTGCATAAGGACATCCTTCACAACCCTGTGGTCATGTTAAACTTTTGTCCTGACCTCAAATCTATCTGCTCGGACCTGAGGAAAGTTCACGGTGAATTCATTTTCCTTATTGACCGAAGCGGCAGCATGAGTGGACCCAACATCCACCGTGTGAAGGTATTATTAACTCAGCTAGCCATGTCCTCTTTATCTTTTAAGTTTTTTTGATCAGTTTCTCTGCAAATGTATGGGCACATTCTGATTTATATGTTTTTATCGCAGGTATATATAGCACTGGTTTATGGAGGCTGTTATGTTTAGACATTTCATGAACGCATCATAAATTTGAAAGCAGTTAAACTGGAAGGATAATGGTGTGCTTTAGTGGCCTTATTAAGCATTGCATAGTTGCTCCATCCATCCATCCATCCATCCATCCATCATTCATTCATTCATTCATTCATTTATCCATCCATCCATCCATCCATCCATCCATCCATCCATCCATCCATCCATCCAAATATCCATCATTCATTATTCATCCATCCATCCATCCATCCATCCATCCATCCATCCATCCATCCATCATTCATTTATTCATCCATCCATCCATCCATCCATCCATCCATCCATCCATCCATCCATCCATCCATCCATCATTCATTTTATTCATCCATCCATCCATCCATCCATCCATCCATCCATCCATCCATCCATCATTCATTTATTCATCCTCCAT